>WAAB01006060.1:199276-219942 GCA_013389865.1 Piaya cayana
TTGGTTTTTATTATTAGGATGGTTAGATAAAAACAAATACTGAATTTTTTTGATTAAAAAAGTTCAAAAATTTTATAAAAAAAAAAAAAAAGCTGGGGAGTAAAACTGTGGGACCTTATCACCATGTTTTCTGCAGGGTGGGCATCTGCAGCTGGGAACTGTCTGGTTCTGTGCCTGCCCTGCAGAGCAAAGGTGAGGTCCCAGCCCACCTGGGCTGTCTGTCCCACCCAAGTGATGCTGGAGCAGGGCCTGAGGTTGGTAACACGGTCCAGCTGTGCTAGGTGGGTTTGGTCTTGGCTACAGGGGTGAGATGCCTGTGCTTCAACAACCTGTATGTGACAACAAACCCGACATCCCTGGGCTCTGTGTCTTCCCCTCAGTTGCTTTGCAAGCAGCTATTTCTGGAGCTCTCAAAAAAGAGACTTTGACCCACTCCACATGAACTTATTGAAGAACCTCAGCCTTGCAGAATCCTTGTCCTGTGCTTGTGTTTACCAAGAGCAAATGAATCTCCAGGTCTCACACTGATGTGAACCTTCCCTCTGCCACAGCTGGTGGGAGCAGCAGCGAGGCTGCAGAAAAACTGAGGTCCAGTATCCGAAGGGTAGTGCCCGGCTCTGTAGCTCAGCCCCTGGGCTTGGTGCCCTCCTCAGAGCCTCCGGCACAGGAGCATTTCCACAGACCCTCCACAGAGCGCCAGCTCAGCCCTTCTCTCCTAGCTTTGCAAAGCACTGTCACAGGTGAGCTTGGTTAGTATAAGATTTGTTTGTTTTCCCCATTTTGTGCTTCTTTAGTAATTTTTCCCTGCATCCCGTTAAGCCTGGGGATGTGTGTGTTGAGCTGCAGGCTGATATAGGAACATGGCTATGCTCAGGTTTTCCCCCTTTGCTGCTTGATGCCATGTTCAAGCTCCAGAAAAAAAACCCTACAAAGAGTCTGGGCCAATGTCTATGAGTCCTAGAGCAAAGACAGGATTTAGGCTGAACATTAGGAAAATTTTTTTCACAGAAAGGGTCACTGGGCACTAGAACAGGCTGCCCAGGGAGGTGGTTGATTCACCTTCCCTGGAGGTGTTTAAGGCACGGGTGGACAAGGTGCTGAGGGGCATGGTTTAGTGATTGATAGGAATGGTTGGACTCGATGATCCGGTGGGTCTTTTCCAACCTGATGATTCTATGATTGAACACAAGTCTCTGCAGCCCTTGTCCCATGGGGTTTCCTGCTGGCTGAGCAACTCCATCTCTCATGAAGTTGTGCTGTCCTGGCAGTGAGCCCCAAGTTTTGTGTAAGGTCTTCCTGCGGCAGGGAGATTCATGCCTTTCCAAAAAAGCACTTTGTCTAGATTGAAAACTTCCTATTCTTAATATCCGTATGTGTGCTGTAAGCATCTGGGAAGAAAATGAATCCATCTGTTTATAATTTCATATATATAAATCCAGGTTTTTTTATTGTGCTGTAGCCATTGGAAACAGCTACCAGCCATCCAATGTCTTGGCCACAGAGAGGAGAGTCTCAGATTTCCCCTCCGCCAGTACCTCTGTTTCCACAACAGCCACCAGGAGTGGAGGGAGGATGTTAAGGTCTCTGCCAGCCAGCACCGGGCTTACCAACGCAGCAGAGATTTCTACCGCTGATACTGAAATCACCAGCTCTTCAGACCAGACCTGGTCTCCTGGGATGTTGTTGGGAGCCCAAGGTGGTGGTGGTAGAGGTGCCACAGATCTACTGCTCACGGGCTCACTGTCTGCTTCAGAGAACTCTTCCACAAGTGAGTTTTGATAGCTAGCTGTATAACTCAGAACACTATTTAAAGACTCTTTATAAAGAAAATACATCCTTTTTATTTTAAAGAAAGGAGAAATAATATTGTATTTGGCACATGCTGTACGTTTAAAAACATTTCACAGAAATGAAAGTATGGATAAATATTATTCTTTTTGGAAGAGGATAGATTTTCCTTGCAGACTTTCAGTTGAATTTTGCAAGCAGTAACTTCAGGAGGTCCTACATAGAGACCACTTTCCTGCCCTGCCTCAGTGATTTCCCAGTATTAAGTAATATCATATTAAATATTCACACATACGTTGTCTATGTCTACTGATATTGGGATGAAACCTACCCAGCTGTTTGCATTCACATGTACGCAGTTTTATGATTCTGTTCTTGTTTTTTTTAGCCTTCAGCAGCAATTATGAACCCAAGAGCATCCCAGCTGCAGAAGAGGCAACAGTGCACTTGGGTGCCCGTGGTGCTGATAGGTCCAGTCTGGCAGCAGGGGCACCAGGGTCTCCCACAAAAGGCCACATAGCCGGGGTGACAAGGGACTCTACCAGCAATACTGACCCCACCAGCTTTTTGGGGTGGACTTTCTCCTCCTTGGGGACTGGGACACATGGTCCTAATGGCTTACTGGAATCCACCAACCTCCCTTCACCAGCCGGAAAGCCTTTGCTCACAAGTTCCCGCTCTGCCTCCAAAAGTGCTTTCAGAGGTAAATTTGCTAGTCTGAAAGTTGGCTGCTTTGGGGTTGGATGGGATTTCACACCTGTGCTGTTTTTTTTTAATATGGCCATCAGTCCCTACTGTATATGTGGGTATTTTGATTAGTGACTGCCTCGGGCTGGCAGCAGAGCTGAGGGAAGAGTGAGAGTGGATTTCAGTTTTTGAGTGAAAAAGTGAAAAACATCGATGTCCTCATTGCTGAGGAAACTACTCTTCAGGGAAAAGCAGCTATTGTTTAGAAATATATGTATGTACTTTTTCCCTGCTGGAAACACTTTTGCTGGGGATTTGCAAACATTGCCTGGTGCTGCGTCTGTCGTGCAGGCTGGTTTGTGAGAAAGGTGACGTTTTGGGAATCCACAGTAGTGTTGACTCGCCCTGTGTTCTTGAAGTGGTCCCAGGTGAACTCTGTTCCAGCATTCACCGTGAGTTCACCATTAAACCCATCACTTTATGAGTTGTAGTGCAGCACCTGCTCCTAGTGAGCTGGTGGAATATTGGCATTGCCAGCACTGTGGTTTAGGATAATCCTGGGGCAACCTACCTGCCAAACCTGGGGTAAATCAGGCTGCGTTGGATGCTAGGCTGGGGCACCAGAGTGTTTCTGAGCATCTTATGGGTGAGGTTGTGTCTGGCCCTGGGTGCTTGGTCCCATGGCCATGCCCTCAGCCTGGCATTGAGACAGCAGCTTGGCTCTCCGGACTGTCACTAGAAAACCTAAAGCAGGCCTTTTTTAGCTCATCCTTTAGGTTTGCTTTGAAGTGAAAAGCATATACTCCTGATTTAAACAGGCTCGGAGGCGCCTTAAATGCATATATAGGGTATTGTGCACAGCCTGCAGTTAAAAAGCATGTTTTAAGTTGTGTTTTTCATGGCTTTTTGTAAGCTACATATGCCTCAACATAGGGAATTTACCTCTTCCCTGAGTAGTGCCTTTTCCAGATTGAGAACTTGATCTGTTAAATATCTCAATGAACAGTACAAACATAGAGTATACAAACAATCCCTCAAATGTATATATGCTTCAAACCTGGTTTTGTTGCATCTTAGGTACCAGGAGCAGCCATCAACCCGTTAGCAACTCAATGACAGAGAGAAAAACCCTTGCATCCTCTCCCAGCAGTGCTTTCACTTCAGCCACAGCCACCAGCAGTGGTAGGAGGGCACTGAGCTCTGCCACAGGCAGCAGCCGATGGGCAGCAGAAGCCTCTACATCCAATAGTGGCATGTACAGGACCTTGGGCACAATCCAATCCTCATCCACATCTTCTGTGAAATACACCTACAGAGTTAGTGGGTCGAGAGGAACCACGGGTTTCACGGAGCACATGGCAGACCCTTCGTTACCACACACTCACTTGCCTTCAGAAGGTCCTTCCTCAGGTGAGCTCAAGTTAGAAATGAAATACCATTTTTCTTATAAGTAAAAGGAGAACTGTTATTATATCTTACACTTGCCTGACTCTTTTCTGCTCTCAAAAGATGTGACATCTCTGCAGAATATGTTCTTTGGAAGAATGCAATGTGATTTTTGTGTCTGAAATATTTCAGCTCTTACTTGACCAAAAAATGCAGTTGGGTTTTTTACAGAAAGGGCACGTATATGTAAAGTTTCATTAGGCCAAGAAAAATAATAACTTTCAAATCATGAGTCTTTTTTTACTATCGCCAGTTGCTATCTCTATTTTATAGGCAAGAGAACTAAGCAAGGGAGGATTAGATCATGTCCCTGCAGCCCCAGGGACCAAACTTAAGTTCTTGCCCTCTGTTCTACCCACTGGACCACACTGCTTCCCAGAAATCAAATGAGTTCAAAAATTTAAAGCAACTTCCACTGTTGTCTCTGCGGTCCTTCATGCAAATGTTTGGTCCTGGACCCCACTGTGTTGCTGGAGGGATCTGGTCCCTCTGACCCCATTTCTTCATACTTCTTCACCAAGATCTTTGCACTGCTGAGTGTCATACCGTGGCTGAACTGATTGACATGCTTTTCTGGGTTGTTATTATATTTGTTCTAGCAGCATAGAGAGTATTCAGGCATATAATGGTGAACTCAAGTGCATGGTGTAGCAGTTCAACAATTTTTATATAATAGCACGTTTCTCAGCATCAAACCATAGGTTTTTTTAGTGGATTGACATCTTCTCCTATTTTCTACTTATGCTTGTACTTGCTGCCTCTGAGTGTTACTGGAAGAAAGCTTGTCTGTTTATTTATAGTTTCACATGTGTAAAAACATGAATTGTTTCTTTATCATGTCTTAGCTACTGGAAGCAGCCATCTGTCATTCAGCATCCTGTCAACAGAGAGAAGAACTGATTTCCCCACCACCAGTACCTCTATTTCCACAACAGCCACCAAGGGTGGAGGGAGGACATTAAGGTCTCTGCCAGCCAGCACCAGGCTGTCCCAAACATCAGAGATTTCTGCCACGGATACTGGAACCATCAGCTCTTCAGACCATACCCAGTCCTCTTTGGGAGCCCAGGCTGATGGTGGCAGGGGTGCCACCATGATGTCCACAGACCCATTGCTCACGGGCTCACTGTCTGCTTTGGAAAGTGCTTCCCCAGGTGAGTTCTGACCATCCCAGTTTCATCCAAGTTTAGATCTTCTGCCACATTGTGTCTGTGCTGTCAGCCTGAGAGTGGTGACGGGAAAAAGCACAACCAACTGTTAATAGCTTAGTGTGCATAAATCTGTTTTGCTTTGTCCTTTCTCAGCAGAACGGACCTCAGCTATGGGAGAACGCCTGCCCGATCCTCCTTTCACCAGCACACCCAGCTCAGTGACAGCTACCAGTGGTGGGGAGAAGACTCCAATGCCTGTGTCAGATGTCCATGCAGAATCCAGCATGGCAGAGAGCTCTACTCCCCCTTCATTCCACACCAGATCTTTGGATGTGGTCCTTCTGCCATCCACAGCAGCAGCAGAGCCTGAGAGGGAGAGAGGTGTTTCGCAGTACAGTGTTGGACTGGATGAACTTGCCACAAAGTCTCTGCCTACATTTCCTCCCAGTGTTTCAGTGCCTGTACCTTCACCGAGTGCTTCAGGTGGGTCTTGTGGTTCCCTGGTTTGCAATGGAGGGCATCCCTCCTCCTCACTCCCTCCACAGCTCCCACCTTTCCTTTTCTTGCTTTGAACTAGATTTGCCTTATTAGCAAGCCGGGATTTTAGTGTGGGGTGTCTGAGCATTGCATGGGTAGCGAGTTGTTCACCTGATAGTTCCCTTTGGCCTTGGGACAGCACTTCTTGTGTCAGGAACTAGACAGTCAGACGAGTCCTCTGGGCCAAGTGTGAAGGCTGCCATGGAGCCTCAACCTCAACCCTCAAACCAAGGGAATGTGGCACGGAACATGTCAAGGAGTCGGTACATCTTTCACCCTTCCTTATATTCCAGTTATCCTGTGTTTTATCCCACTTATCTTTTGTATTATCAACCTTGGCTCTGCTTCCAGAGTACCACCAGAGCTGGTTTGAAACCCACTGGTCCTCCTGAAAGAATTTTCTGCATGATGTCCAAGATCAGGTTATACTTCTCTGCCACCGTTCTCCAGAAACACCGTGCATGCCAACCTGTTTTATTTTTCTGATGTGAAGGGGAGAAATACAGATCAGTTGGGACCAGCGCTTAGCAAATAAGTGATATTGGTTAACCAAGTCACATCTCCGCTGTGGGAACTGAAGTGTTCAGATTATAGTCCCTATAGAGGCTTCAAAGGGATTATTAATATACAAAATATATATAAATATATGCTTTGCAATTCCAGAGAAAGGAAGAAGAGTTTCTGGTGCTCCTGCTGAGACCATGTACATCTCAATGACATTCTCCAGCCATGTCCAGCAAGCATATAAGCCTGCAGCTAACCACGGCACATGGAGCACAGCAGTGGCAAGCCACACATCTCACTCAAACACACCTGGGGAGCCTTACACAGACCCCTTCCCATCCTCCACACCATGGTCTGCAGTGGGACACGTCTCGTCCAGCCAAGCAACATACCTAGAGCCAAAGGTCACCTTTTCATCCAAGGTCTCCACCTCCTTCTCAGCTACCAGTGAACCTTCCAGTGAGTTTTTCTTCACTCTGGGATGGCATTTACATTAGGGAAAAACCTTGTCCCCCTCTTGCTCCGCCACTTCCATGGGGTTGATATGAACACCAACATGTGTCAGAACTGTTGTGGGTGCTATGGGCAGGCTTTATAATTGGTGCTTATTCTCGTTCTTGGTGTTGTGTATCTGCAGCTGTTGGTGCTTAACAAAAATGTTTCAGGAATGAGGCATGTAGGTTCTTACTGTAGAAGACATCTGCTACCTGCCTGTGGTAATAATTATAAATAACACAAATGTGTCATTATGACTCTAATAGTATCAGTTGTCCTGTGCATTTGGACAATCCTGTTTCTTTGGAGTACACTTTGTTTGTTAAATACACATTTAAGGTGACAGATATGTGAGGTCTACATAATCTGTATTAACTATGGGTTAATTTGTGTGGTTTTATTAATCTACATTTCAAAACAGAATTACTGTAGAAATCACAAATGCTCTTTGCTCTGTAATGATAAAATCAGATGCCTGCTTTTTGATCCTATTCCAGCCACAGGTAGTAGCCGTCACTCACTGGGCAGCTTAAGTACCAAGGAAGGACTGTCCAGCCCCATCACTGATCCTGCGTACAGCACCTCCACGTCAGCTGGTGGCGGAGAAAGGATATTGCGCTCGGTGACAGACAGTGTGCTGGGCAGTGGCACTGGGAGCTCTCCTTCCTATGCCAAAACTGTCAGCTCTCCAAAGCCAGATCAGCCGGTGTCAGTGGAGCATAGTGGGATGACCAATGCCTCGGCCAGTAGCATGGGCTTCACGGACTTTGCAACAGAGACGCTCATCTCACGTTCATCCAAGATGCCCACTTATTCTTCTTTCCAAAATGATCTCACAAGTAAGTTCATGTCTCCTGGTGTACAATTTTGGGGCAGGGAGGGGAGTTCACATTGGTGCACATTCACCTACAGCATATACAGAGTTGACATTCATCAACTGGTACATGCAGTGTCTCTGGTGGATACACTTGAGGGGATGTTTTTATCCCAAGTCTCAAAACAAGACCCTGGCTATGGAATCAAGGAATCATTCCGGAAGTGAAAAAGTGAGCTAAACTGGGAAACTCTTGTTTTGATGACCTTTTTCTTTTGCATCCTAACTAGTTTCTTCTGGGTAATACTTTCAGAAGTGTTTCTAACTACTTTTTTATGGGTGATACTTTCAGAAGTGTTTCTTGCTGACCTAAGGAATTTGTAGAATTACATCAAATGTTCAGAACCCTTCTAAAAAACATATTTTTAGACATTGCTGAATTTATCTGTACATCTTGAAATTCATATATTAAGATTGACTGTGCCTTTTATGCTAAATAATCCAATTTTTTTGCAGACTGATGTGCTAGTAATTTAGGATTTCCTGACTGCAGTGTTTTAAATCAATGTATTAATGATAAGTTGCAAATTAACATAATATAATAATTTCATCCTGCAGAGGCATGAGGTTCACTTTGTCTGAAAACAAACTGACTGAAAAATATGGATATTCTTTAGTTGGGAAAGGAAGATAAGAGGGAGAGGATATAAGTTTTATAAATTATGAGTGATAAAGAGAACAGATGAGTTTTCCTGCTTAGCTTGTGGTAAAATATTGTGGAATGATAAGTGGTCAATCATATCAGCAAAGCAGTTCTGGAAGAAGAGTGTTACAGAAACCTACAGCTATCATGGGAGCCTTGTGTCTTTCCAAGTTCACCACTTTAGAATGAATTTAGGAGCACAGAAGACTCCTAATTTGATACCTGTGCTTAGACGATGCTTTAAATTTTTAGAAGAGCATGATCAAGTCACAGACAAAACCATTTTGTGTATTTAGCAAGTGATTTTAATATGACATCAAAATACTTCAACATTACTCTGTCATTCTATATTTTCTGTATTTTGTCCTTTTATTCCAGGCTTTTCAAGTAGCCATCAACCAGTCAGTAGCATCGATGCTGAGAAACGGACCTCGGTTTCTCATACGGATGGCACATACATTTCAACCACATACACCAGAGGAGGAGAAAGAACCCTCTTATCTATCTCAAATAGCAGCACCTCTGCTGACTCCTCAGAAAGTTCTACCTTTTTTTCTGAGATTTCCAGCCCTTCTGATTCATCAAAATCTTCTGTGGCACTGGACAGGAGGAGCAACTTATCCAGTGACGGTAGTTTTGTTGAACCATCTACAGAACCATTGCTAGTGCATTCTTCTAAACTATTGACTTCCTCTGCTGGCAGTGTACAAAATACTATTGTCTTCAAAACTGACTCTGAATTATTGACCACTGACAGATCATCTCTGTCTTCATCAACATTTCCTGCTTCTTCCTCAGCAGCATCACTGCATCACTTGCAGTCATCAACACCACCAACTTATTTGTTTACCTCATCAGAGTCATCTGACCCACTCATGTCCTCTGTGATGGCAACTTCACCCCCTCTGGAGGCTTTGCCATCATCCTTGCCTACTTCCCCCTTGCTTTCTCCATCTTATTCATTAGCATCTTTATTGCCTCTATTTTCATCACCATCATCCATCTCACAGTCCAATGACAGTGGTCAAGCAAGCACCTCTGTAGCTACAACCGTGGGCAGGAGGGTGCCCTCCACAGCTACTGAAACTGTGAGCTCACCCAGAGGGACCAGTAAGCACAATGCAACACACCAGCCCCAAAACAGCACCACCTTCACCTCCACTGGGTCTCCTCCTCTCCCCACGGGGCCCATGGAGCAACTTGGTGGTCGTAGCATGTCTGTGTCTGCTCCTGTGACAGTCATGGAGACCACCTCGCTCAGAGCCACCACTACCCAGGAGGGCAGCTTTGGGAAGACAACGCTGCCAGTCACCATGGCTGGCAGTGCCCCACGGGCTGAGCCAACAGATGCACCTCTGAGTTCCTCACCAAGTGCAACAGACAGCAGTGTCTTTGTCCCTGCAGTGGCACTGACCACAGCAAAACCACCTGCGCTGACAGCACTGGCCAGTCACCAACCAACTCTAGGTGATGCTAGCACAACAGAAGCCCACAGACCTCAAACAACCATTGCAACTAAGCACACGTACACCTCTACTGAAAGCACAGAAGCTGTGGATCCTACCACTGCAAGGCCTGATAAAGTCACCAAGGAAAACATTCCTGTTAAGAGACCTTCTGAAATCCCTTCAACCATTAAGACCACTGTGAGCATGGCATCTACTTTAGTTGCTACCAAACCAACCACTGTTCCTCTGTCAAGTAGCACAATTGGGCTGAGGACATCATCTCCAGCAACCGGTAATATGTCTAATGGCACTTCTCAGTGGTGGGGCCAGGGATGAGGGGTCCAGCAACACCTAGTTCCCACTTTAAGGGTCTTCAAAGGGTTATGTATGTATGTATTTATTACAAGCCTTCTGGCAGTAGTATAGAATAATAGAATCACCAGGTTGGAAAAGACCCACCAGATCACTGAGTCCAACCATTCCTATCAATCACTAAACCATGTCCCTCAGCACCTCATCCACCTGTCCCTTAAACACCTCCAGGGAGGTGACTCAACCACCTCTCTGGGCAGCCTGTTCCAGTGCCCAATGACCCTTTCCATGAAAATTTTTTTCCTAATGTTCAGCCTAAACCTCCCCTTGCGGAGCTTGAGACCATTCCCTCTCATCCTGTCTCCTGTCACTTGTCAGTAGGGTTTGAAGATAAGAACTTAGTCTCCATATTGGTATTTTTAAGCTAAGGATTTAGCAATCAAGCTGAACTGCTGGAAAAGGGTGAGCATTAGGATGAACGTTTCTGATAAAAATGTTAAGATGAAAATTAATAATATCCAAAAAAATAAAGCTGACTGACCTTCCAGATAAGTTAGGATGCAATTCATATTTATTGATCAGTCAACAATATTGGTTGATATCAATCAATAGTTACCTTATTCATCAGAAAAGGCAGTTGGCCAGCACTCGTTATTTGTGTTGGAACTTCTGCTGTTATTATGACCTATGGTCATTTTTCCCCCACCTCACTGAAGAATCTCCTATTCAAGAGTCTGTTGCTTCTCCTAGTGGGCCACAAACTGTAGTCTTGCCAAGAGTGTTGTTACAATCATTTATTACTGCTTCCAGCCTCCTTGCCTTCTTAAGTGAATACACTGAATGAAGTTTTATATGAATAGAAATAATTTCTGTGTGTAAAGTTCAAGAAGCTGGTCCTCATGACACTGTAGGATATTATGTGTGCTAATGGCATTAATCTCAGTGAAATTCTGGCAATAGTATATATTCCATGCCATAATTAGTATTTAAAGGTTATATCTCAGCCTTGCCCATATTCTGCCCTTGCAAGTGTGTGTGATATGCATTTGTGCTTGTGTGAGTCACAAGCACAGCAAGAGGAGCATTTTTGACCAGACCATCTTTGGTTTTTTTTTCCAAAGGGAGGTATTGGATATTTTCTCCAGAACTTGCAATTTGAGTTGTCTTTTCAGTTCCAACAGAATAGTTAAGAACTGAATGAATAGTTAGTGCAAATGATGCAACGAAGCATCTGATAATGCTCAAGGGGTCACAGAAGAAGAGCCAAGCTGACCTTTTTTAACTCAACAGCTGATGATTTTTGTGATTCTTAATCTACAAGCTGGGGTTTTTTTTCTGCTTTTGTAGATGTGGATAAATGTCTTTCCAACCCTTGTCCTGCACTGGCCACCTGCAACAACACCCATGGCTCCTATATCTGTCAGTGTCCTCTTGGATATGAACTGGAAAAAGGAAAGTGCAATTTAGGTAAGAAAACAAGTGAAAAGCCAGGGAAGAAAAATATGGAAATAGTTATCTGTACTCTTCTAAAATAAATTAACGTATGCTCAGACCAGTTCAGGATCTTAATGTTTCTCCCAACCACCACTTTTAACAAGAGTCTTTTAGTGTTTATACAAGCACAGTGCCTAATGTCTCTTGTGTTGGGGTGTCCCAGGGAGAAGGCATAGCGATAGCTGAGGTTTTCTTAAAAACACAGCAACAGAGCAGTGGGTTCCAGCTTGTTGGTGAGGACAGGTGTGCCGTTTCTCTTCTTAATGTGTTTTACAGCCCCCAAGAAGTGTTCAGCAGCTTGTTATAACCCCCAGCCCCGCAAACCTGGGTGATGGTACTTGCTTGGGAGACGTGAGGGGGGCTATTGTGTAACCTGGCTTAGTGGGATCAGCCATGTATGAAAAATTAAGCAGCAATGAAGGTCTTTATAAAATCAAGGTCTTGTTTTGTACCTTTCGCATTTTTTGTGCAGCACGGTTATTAGTTGGAACTCAGGTTCTGCCCCGCTCCTTTCTATTACAGGACTTTCAGTCTTGAGGACTTACAATGTCCCATTGTAAAGAGGAATTTATTTTGCTAGAGTTTCTTCTGACCCTTAATCAGTGAGGATTAGAGGCATGGAAATTTTACTAAGGAAACGTGGGTGAGGTGTCCTTGTACAGTGTTTTGAAACATTTCTTCAAGTTGAAATGTGTCAGCTTCCAGTTTAGAGAGTTGTTTTGATTATGCCTTGAACTGCAATATGGGCAGATTATATAAATACCGTGAAGTGATTCTCATCTTATTTTTACCCAGAGTTGTTACATTAGAGCTGTCTGATATAAAAATTTGTGGTGAGATAGGCTCTATAAATGGGAAAAGTGGGGAAGAATTGGAGGCTTTATCTGCAACTGTATTTGTTTTTTCTGGTGGAATGTAAAACTGGAGCTCCAAGTTCTCATTTCCACCAAGTATCTCATGACACTTAATACAAGATTTAGGGATATTATCTCTCTGAGTCTGGACAACTGGGATTATTGCATTCTGCTGCTATGAATCAAATACGAATCTAAGCACGGAAAAATGCATCTTTTGGACCTCTTTTCAAATGTCATTGCTCATTCTGCCCAACAATTTGAAAAATGAAAATATCCTTTCTACAGTGCTTTATTCTGACTTGTTGATTTGCTTTCTTTCCATTGCAGGGAGGGGTGAGAGACTTGATATGTTTACCCCAAATTATTATAAATTGCTTAGGCACCTGAAACTGTCCTGTTATTAAATTTACCCAGCTCCTTCTGTGCTCAGGGATCCTTTTAAATTATTCTGTGTTTCTATATGAAATATATGAACACTGCGGTGAATTGCTGGCTGTTCAACAGTGTCAATCTCTGGAATTGGACTGGAGCTATGGGAAAATCACAGCAACCCTTGGGAAAAATCCCAAGGTTGGGAATTCACTTTACTGGGGTAATGACTGTCAGACATGAGTTTCTGTCTGCTGTGTGAAGGGATTTTCCATGCAGACTGTTTGTCATGTAAGGTGGATGAAACTGCAGCTACACAAAGCATGAACATGTGTTCCAGCTAACTTGTCTTGTTCTCCTTTTTAGTGAGAATATTTATTGGCCAGGTCCCCCTGAAACTTAATATTACCCATGGGAAGTATGCAGAGCTCCTCCATGTCGAAGCTGAAATCCTGGCGATGGTGAGTGTCGTTACTGGGACTTCAGCAGTGCTGATGGCACAAGTCCCTTTTGTTCCTCTTATGTTGGTTGTTGGAAGCCACAAGACTGCAGCATGGATTTAGCCTTTTAAATCATTAAACCATCCTGGTCTGATATAAGTAGAACTGGTGACATGTACACTTTTAAATCCCAACACGCTTCTTACCTTGCCTTGCCCAGGCTATCAAGACAGCAGTGGAGACATCCAGCTCCTGTGTGAGTTAAGGCAATGTATCTGCCCTGGAAATCCTGGAGCCCTTTTTGTGAAGTGATGTGGCTGAGTTCACACTTGTGTAGCCTCCATCCTTTCCTAGTGTCTTCTAGCTGCATTGCCTTTTCCAGATCTTGAAAGGGGTCAGATATTAAAACAGTAACTCTGGGCTTCGTTGTTCACCAGTAAATCTCACTGGTCTTGGGGCAACTTGAACTGCAGCTGATGCCACCTTGCTCTTAGCCAAACCCCATGGGATGAAGCACAGCAGCAACACCCACCTAAGTTACCTTCCTTTTGGTAGAGTTACCCAGAACATGCTATTACAACCATGTGGCCCTTGGTCAGTTCAGAAGAAGTGCTGGCTGAGCTGGTGGCTGATGAACTACTGGGATGTTTAGAGCCCCCCTCAGCCTCAGTATACAACGCTGATGAATGTAGGCGATGGTACCAGTGACCCAGAAGGGTTGTCCCATGCTGGGCTGTCTCCCTCCATCATCTCCCCAGGCACTAACAGCTGCTCTCTCCTTCCTTGCAGCTTGATTCATCGCTGTCAGGCTTGCCAGGGTACCACCACTCCACAGTTAAGGCGACCAGGTAAGGCTAGGGTACTCGAGCATTTGGGATGTTCAATTTGAGATCCACATTTTCCATTCTGAGTTGGTGCTGGGCTTGATGCAATCTGGCCTGGCAATAGCACAAGGCATGGGGAATGCCTGACCACCTTGCTCAGATCTCCAGGTGTCCTCCTCCTGGCCTGAGTGGTGTGGGCACAGGCTTGTGAGATGTTCAGGAGGGATTTATGGCTGGTTGCAAAGTGAGCTCCCAGCAGAACTTCCAGCCCCAGATTTGCCTCTCTCTGTGTAAATCTGTCCTGTTTATAAAAGTTTGCTATGATGGATGGCTCTTTCAGTTTGTACACAATGTTTTGTTTGTGATAAGCATTACTTGCATTAATAAGACTCCTATGTATAATGCTTGTTAATCTGAGTCCTATGTATAAAGTGCTAACAATGACATCAGACTGATCCGTGGTACTCAGGGCTGTTTTGTTTTTTTTTTCTTTTAGGGAGACAGATTTTGTTCATGTTTCGGTGCAATCCACATTCTCTTTAGCATCAAATGTTACTTACTATGATGTTGTCAGCAGTGTAAAAAGCTACGTTCGAGCTTGCAAATCTCCCACAGAAGTCTGCCAGTTCATCTCTAACCTGAAAACACTCCACAGAAGTAAGTAGCATCTGGAGGGACTGTGATGGGAAGGGGAAGCATGTTGTATTTGGCTTCTTTTATAACAGAGGAAGAAAGATTTGGCATTTGGAAAACCCCTCTGAATCTTTTTGTCTTATTTAAATGGGAGTCATCTTAAGACCCCCGCAGTACAAAGGAGATGCAGGTATTGAGCCTTATCTTCACCATATGTGTGAGAAATCTGCCTCTGTGAAAACATCATGCAGCACGGGATTAGAAGCATTGTAGGGCAGCCTTTCATCTCTGGGATGTGACACTGGGCTGTAACCAGATCATAAAAACTTAAGTCTTTGTCCACCATGTGGCCAGGAGCTGGGGAAATGGCATAAAAACCCAGAGAGAAAACCCTCCAATGAAGTTGATTAGAACAGCTGGAGCCTATGCGGGGAACTACACTCTCCCGCCTGCCAGATTTCAGCATAGCAGGGTGTAAAATTATTTCACCACTAAGAGCTTTTTATTACTGTACCAAATCCTCTGCCTGATAAAGAGGAACTTGAGTGTGGCACAGGAAGACCTGGAGAAGCACATCAGTGTTATACAGGACCTTGTCCAGGTAGATTCCATTGGTCCTGGTGACTCTGTGCCCTGCACTACACAGTCCTCACTTTCCAAGGGAACGGTAGAGGAGATTTAGCTGTGAGGGGCACCAGCAGGAGGCAGGGAGAGGGAGCACCACTGAAAGGTGGGCTCTTGCAAGGAGTTCTACAACTTCAGAGTCTGAGGCTTTGAGGATGAAGGGCAGCAGCACTTAGCCTGGGGGTAATGCAAAAGTCTTCAGATCGTTTTGGCAAAGTAAACACAAGGATGACAAATTTGGCATGTGCCATATTTTAAAGCCACATTCCACCATGGATTTAATTCAATTATTTTGGTAGACCCATTTAGATCACGTCTAGCCAACACAATGCTTCTGGGAAAGTCTACTTCTAACTTGAAATAAGTAGAATAAGAAACAAATTATGTTCTTGTTTAAGTACTTAAAAGAAAAGATATCAGATCAAAAAAAGGATTTTGGATCTAGCAAGGAGAGGTTTATAAAAGATGAGTTCCAAATGAGTGACACCTTTTCCATAAAATCCTATTTCTCATGAATATTTTTCCATTTGTTTATTCCATTTAGTCTGACCTCCTGGTAGAAAATGTAAATTCGATGACACAATTTCCATCATTTACTCACAGTTTTGTTGAATGCTCATTGTAAAAAATCTGATGTTCTAAAGTAACTTCAGAGTAAAGTAAATGAAAGGACAAATTCTTTATTTGAAAAATGAAAAAATCCAGTGCTTAATATTGAAATGGGAAAAAATGTTTGGTCTGAGCAAAATGTTTTTCTTGATATGAATTTAAAATTTGATTTGTTGAGCTGTCTCAGGGGGTGAATGTGTTTCAGCTGGGGCCAAACCAAATTTTTTGTTTTTCATTTTCCCTTCTGCCTCCCAGCTGAAACATTTATTATTCACTCCTTCTGTTTGCCTGTACAAATGACAGTAGATGTGCAAGAAATGGTGACATAGTATAATGTTGACTGTCTCCTAATGGAACAAATGTTATTTAAAGCATAGGGAAAATTAATTAAAAGAGCACATGTGCTGGATGTGATGCCTGGGGAAAGCAAATGTGCTTACTGGCAGGTTTAGAGAGAACTACACTGATATTGGCTACCTCTTCCCGACAGTTGGCAGCTTGTGCAGGCAGAAAGACCCTGAATGTGACAAGGAAACTTCTGAATGCACCGACTTTGATGGAGTCGCGCTCTGCCAGTGCAAAAGTGGGTACTTCAAATACAACAAGATGGACCACTCCTGCAGAGGTATTGCTCTCTATGTGGTGTGTTCTGTCTGAATTTTAGTTAAACTTTTTGTTCCAGTGTGTGTGCATTGCTGTGCCTACAAGAAGCGCCATATTATGACTAAATATTGGCAGCTAAAGTTTCTTTTATTTAGTTAGGGGACTTTTCAGCAGATGCTGAATATACAGGCTCTCTCTAGGAATAATATTATCTCTTTCTGGCACATGCTGTGAATCACAGTGATTGAGAAGAGGGAGAAAGGGGCCCGACTGCTTTGGGCTCCAGTTCAGTGGCACAGAGCAGAGATGACGTGCAGCTCTGCCTGTTTTGACTTTGTCTGAACTCTCAGCGAACTTAGGAGAATTGCAATAAACTCACAAGCTTATGTTAAAACGTCATCGATATTTTAAAGTAAGTATTTAAAAATGATTATGAATTTATTTTTCAGCCACATTCCTAATAGAATTTTTAAGCTTAATGGTTATATTGTTTTTTATCTACTCTTCAAATCGTGAAATTTGGTTTTGCTCCATTTTAAACAAGGTCTTTGTCCACATGCCAGTGGTCAAAATGACATTGGTAGGATCAGGATGTCCATTCCCTAGTTCCAGCAGTTTTCTGATGAGTAGGAAGCATCTTATTGAACAGCTTGAGAGTGTCTGAGGGGCAGTGTAGATAAAGGATTTAGGCTGCAGTGCAGTAGCATGAGGGTAGCACCAACTGCATGTTGCCACTCTCCAGTAAGACAGCAGATGTTCAGCATCATTGCTGGGTAAGCCAGGTGGTTGGGTTTTTTAAGTATTTTCCAAAAGCCAAACTGTGGCTCTCATTTGATATTTAGGGCTATTTACTGGTAAATATAGCATACAATATGCCAACCTCTTTGAATATCTCTGCCCTCTTAGTGACTAAACAGGAACTAAGGTCTCCTGAACATCCAACCCTCATTGTGGGTCATGAAAACATGGCACTGTAACTCCAAATACAGTATTTACAAAGAGGGAAATGGCTGTAGTGCAGTCCTGTCTGGTTTCCCCTGTGAGGAGGTGGGTGCAGCTGGGAGAGCCTCTGGGGCACAGAAGATCAGCTGCCCTGACCCCTTTGGATTGTTCTGTCTTGCCTTGTAGTGCCTGCTTGAAAAAGAAGGACCAAAGAAGGGTTGAGTCTCTGAGCCACAGGAGTTTTGACATGTTGACTGTGGTGGTACTTAGTGGGCAATTTGATTGTCTCTGGGTTGTTGTTAGTTTTCAACCTTTGCAATATGTTCAGGGCTGTTTTAGAAACAGGGCAACAAATCTAATGTGCCAACTTTTCCAGGCCATCCTATTTTTAATAGCACAAAGCATTCCCAGAGCTAAGCAAGGAGCAGAAAAGCAGGTTTCCAAAGAGACCCCTGAGTCTCTTTAGGGAAGACAAAGGCAAAGCAGAAAAGCAAAACTCAATAGCTTTGCTTGGCCCCTGACACTTAAGTCTTTCTTCTGTTCCCTGTTCACGTTTGAAAGCTTGCCAAGTAAGTGTGACAGTGCAGGGTCTCCTGGGAGCATGTTCAAAAGAGCAGGAAAGATGCCAGAGGAGAAAGCAAAGTGTCAGGAAAAGGCAGGGTGAGGAGAGGAAAAGACTTAAGCACCAAATATTTAATAAGACAAATAGTTGGCATGTTCAAGATCTTGCTTTTCCTCTTTGCCTCCGCTCCTGGCCTGAGACCTGTGTGCTGGTGGGGTCCCAGGGATGCTTCTGCCCAAGGCACTTTGAGATCATAGAATCATGGAATCATCAGGTTGGAAGAGACCCATCGGATCATTGAGTCCAACCATTCCTATCAAACACTAAACCATGTCCCTCAGGACCTCGTCTACTCATGCCTTAAACACCTCCAGGGAAGGTTAATCAACCACCTCCCTGGGCAGCATATTCCAGTGCCTAATGACCCTTTCTGTAAAAAACGTCCTCCTAATCTCTAGCCTAAATCTCCCCTGGCGGAGCTTGAGGCCATTTCCCCTCATCCTGTCCCCTGTCACTTGGGAGAAGAGGCCAGCTCCCTCCTCTCTACAACCTCCCTTCAGGTAGGTATAGAGAGTAATGAGGTCTCCTCTCAGCCTCCTCTTCTCCAGGCTAAACAACGCCAGCTCTCTCAGCCGTTCCTCATAAGGCCTGTTCTCCAGCCCCTTCACCAGCCTTGTCGCTCTTCTCTGGACTCGCTCTAGAGCCTCAACATCCTTCTTGTGGTGAGGGGCCCAGNNCTGTTCAGATCCCTTTGCAGAGCCTCCCTACCTTCCAGCAGATCAATGCTTCCACCCAGCTTAGCGTCATCTGCAAACTTGCTAAGGGTGCACTCAATGCCTTCATCCAGGTCATTGATGAAGACATTGAACAGGGCTGGACCCAGCACTGAGCCCTGGGGAACCCCACTTGTCACTGGCCTCCAACTGGATTTAACACCATTTCCCACCACTCCCTGGGCCCGGTCATCCAACCAGTTTTCCACCCAGGAGAGTGTGCGCCTGTCCAGGCCAGAGGCTGACAGTTTCCAAAGCAGAATGCTGTGAGAAACTGTGTCAAGGTGTGTGTGTCCTACGCATGTTCCTGGGCTACTGCTGAGGTGGTGACATTAAACTGGGCACCAACATCTGCCTGCAGGCAGATCAGGCCTTCTCAATACCGAAGCAGCAAGCTGGGGCTGGGGTACATGGGGCTGCTCATTAGAGAAGGCAGCTACAGTGAGCTGTCAAGGTCATGCCTCCCTCCATTTTACTGCAGATTTCATTATTGCCTGATCTTTTGGCTTGTTCCATAATGTTTTGGATCTGCTTTTGTTAGTGCGTAGTAGCAACCCATGCAGTCTCATTTTGCTAATGCCTTGGTGTTATGAATGAGCCTGGCAAAGTTACTTTGGAATTTACTACCCTTGCCATGACTGTTTGTTGAGTGAGGTTCTTAACTCTTGTCCAGATACCTCTGGTCCCTCCCTTGACTTCAAAGAAGCCATCTTAGAAAGAGAGAAATAAATCCAGAAATTCTGTTTCTGGGAACAAGAAATCAAGAGGGTCAAAGACAATCTGTCAGCATTCAGAGAAAAGCTGCAATAATCAGGGATACTCAAAGATCTCAGTGCACTTGGCTTTATTAAATGCAAAGGAGTGATTTGATAGTGAGGAGGAGAAATCTGATCATATAACCTTTGCCAGCCTGGCAAGCAAATATCAAAAGGCTGGGATCTGACACTGGGATCATTCAGACCAAAAAGAACGTGAATGTTTTTAATGGCGGGGGAAATTAACTTTTTGAGCATCTGACTCAGGGTTGTGGTTGATTGTCACTGAAAATATGAAAATCAGTCTTGGATAGTTCTCCAAAGTGTAGCTGCAGTTCCACGATTTGATTTGAAACAGGAATTAAATTTAGGGAAGTTCTGTGATCTGTATTATGAGGGATAGGTCACAGTTCCATTGCTCCCAGCTGGTATCAGTATCACTTGTTATTGATGTGGGAAGAGCCATAAACTTCTGAATCCAGCTGATTTGTTACAGTACCACATTTTAAAGTAACGATTAACTTGCATTGAAGCTAAAGTACCACTGTTCAAATGGAGTTTCAAAATAAAAACTGCGAGGCACTTGCATATATTTTACCCTGCTGTCTTGTGGGAAGCCATACGAGTGTGCATTGAGTTTCCATTTAGGTAAGAAAAGGTTCCACTGGGAATTACGTTACCAGCTTCCCACCCTGTGCCAGGCTTTGGGTTGGCTCTGCCAGGAAGCCCTGAAATGGTTAGTCCTGGTCAAAGCCAGCAGGAGGTGAAATTAAGTGCATGGTGAAATTAATTGCCTAAACCAGAGAAGGTGCTGCATCACATCACTGCTGTGCCAGCAGTGGACATTGGCTTGTTAATTCCCCAGGTTGTTTGGAGTGAACCTGCTGTGGGGAGTGGTGATGGGAAATGTCTGCCCTGCATCACTACGTGGTGCTCACTGCCTTTCTCTCCTCTGTGTTTTTAGCCTGTGAAGATGGATACAAGCTGGAAAATGAGACCTGTGTGAGGTATGGTAATTGTTCTGCTCTTCTCCTACCCCACCATCCTTTTTAGTATTGCTTTTGTGACCTGTTAGCACAAGTAAGCTGCTGAAACTCCCTGTTTTCTGTTACCAGCTGCCCGTTTGGCTTGGGTGGATTCAACTGTGGAAACCGTAAGTACTGAGTTTTGTTTCTTTTCATTTCCAAAGCATCAGAAATGGGAAATTTGAAATAAGTGTTTAGCCTGGAGAAGAGGAGGCTGAGAGGAGACCTCTTTGCTCTCTATAACTGCCTGAAAGGAGGTTGTGGAGAGGAG
>WAAB01006060.1:220015-244461 GCA_013389865.1 Piaya cayana
TGATCCGGTGGGTCTTTTCCAACCTGGTGATTCTGTGATTCTAAATGACTATGTCTAAAATGCAGTAGGTACAAGCTACTTTTGTCAGTGTTTTTTGTTTCTTCGTTTTCTGTTGAAATTTTTTTTTTTGACCTTCTGTGACAAAGTTGACTTCATGTTATGTCCTAATGAAAGGAGATCTTTCTCTGGGTACTCTGTCATTATAGCATGTATAGCAAAAAAAGGTATTTGGAGGCGAATCCATTAAATATAGTTTGAATTATTAAGGGAATCTGTCTCCAAAGGAAACAAGGGCTTGTTCTTCCCTCAGCAGGAAATCTCTAACTCCATCCATTTCACTTGAAGATTTAAGGCGATATTGTTTAAAGAGGGAGGGAAGATGGGAAACTTAACAGTTAATCCCTTTGCATGAAGGCTGTGGATATGTTTGTATTAGTATATACTACATCACTGTTTCTAAACGAGTCTCTGTCTCTCCCATCTGTAGCCTATCAGCTCATCACTGTGGTTATCGCAGCTGCAGGAGGGTTACTTCTGCTTATCATGGGCATAGCACTGATTGTCACCTGCTGCCGGTAGGTACCACTGCCAGCCCCAGCTTGTACAGCATCCTCTCAGTGGGTTACACTACACATGTGAACCCTGAAGGACCAACACATAGGTGAAAACACAGGATAGCTGAGCAAATAGGTTAATCAGAGATACTTAAGTATTAAGCTGTGCTTTCATATGGAGCCTATCTTTTTTTTTCCAGCAAGCAAGCTAAAAAATTCATCTCAATCTCTCTTAAGGATGAACCCAGCAATCACGTCCTTTGAGGATGGAGAGACAAAGGGGTCCTTCCCACTCAGAGCTGTAGGGCAGAGTGTGAGCAGTCGCCAGAAACAGAAGTTAAGTAGACAGGAGAAGTTTCAACAACAGGAAGGGCTGCTGGCCAAGTGATGTTTGAGTGTGTTGAATACTATTTTAATTTTTCTTCATGGACGAGTCCTGTGAAGGCTCTCATTTTGTATCCCTCTCCCTCTCAGACAAACACACACAAATGTACAAATATAGTTATCATGCCAGCAAATAGATTCAGGCTAGAGAAGATTTAGGTTCAAAAAAGGTGACTGTTGGGTCCTGCACTTGGGTCACAACCACATGCAGCACTACAGGCTTGGGAACAAATGGCTGGAAAGCTGCCTGGCAGAAAAGGACCTGGGGATGTTGGTTACCAGCTGGCTGAACATGAGCCAGCAGTGTACCCAGGTGGCCAAGAAGGCTAACAGCATCCTGGCTTTTATCAGAAACAGCATGGCCAGAAAGAGGAGGGAAGTGGTTGTAACCCTGTACTGGGTACTGGTGAGGTCACACCTCTAATCCTGTGTTCAGTTTTGGGCCCCTCGTTACAGGAAGGACATTGAGGAGCATGTCCAGAGTTAGGCAACGAATCTGGGTCTGAAGCACAGAACTTATGCAAAGTGGCAGAGGGAATTGGGCCTGTCTAGTCTGGGGAAAAGGAAGCTGAGGGGAGATGTTATTGCTCTCCACAACTGCCTGGAAGTAGTTTCTCGTGAGGTGGGTGGGTGTCGGTCTGTTCTTTCAAGTAGCCAGTGAAAAGACGAGGACAAACTGTCTCAGGTTGTACAAGGGGAGGTTTAGATTGGATATTAGGAAAAATTACTTCACTGAATGGGTTGTCAAGCATTGGAACAGGCTGCCGAGGGATGTGGTGGTGTCATCATCCCTGGAGGTATTTAAAAGATGTGTAGATGTGCTGCTTAGGGACATGGTTTAGTAGTGTCTTGGCAGTGCTAGGCTAAGGGTTGGTCTTGTTGGTCTTAAAGGTCTTTTCCACCCTCAATGACTCTATGATTTTATGATTCTAATATGTGCTGCCGAGGCTGTCCTACTTCACAATTTATTTATCATGAAAAAGGGCTGCCTTGCAGTAACCCCCTCTACTACCCATTCCAACCCTCAAATCTATGATTTCAAAGCTCTCTGACTAAAGTTTTGAGCCAGGGGCACATCAGGTAGCCCTAGGCAGGAGCTGTAATGGCCAGTACACCTGCAGGTCCCAGAGTACAGATCTCTGCAAAGATGGACTGATCTTCTCTTGATTCCTGGCCTGTGACAGGATATGTGACTTCCTGGAGCATATTCTGCTTGTAACTGGGAGTGTTGCTGAAGTCCACTCATACAGTGTGGTAGTCATGTAGGGGCATTTGATGTCATGCAGATCAGCCATGCCCAGGTCTTTCTTCTTACAAATTACCATAGTGCCTAGAAGTGCTATATTTAAGCAGTTGGAGATTTGAATAGTGTGGAGGTTCTGTAAGATTGTCTTTTTCCCTAGATTTCTTTGATTTTTTTCTTTGACTGAGATGAACACACATTTTTTGAGAGATAACAGATGTAGGTTGGAACAGAAGTTCAAACTGAATGTAGGGGAAAAGTGAAAAAAAAAAAAAAATCTCTTTTTCATGAAGAGGATAGTAAGGCAGTGGAATGGGTTACCCAGAGAGGTTAGTCCATCTCCACCCTTGCAGGTTTCAAATCTCACCAGATAATGCCCTGAGTAGTATCATCTGACCCCATATCTGATTTTACCTTGGACCAGAAAATTGGACTATAGACCTTCTGAGATGATGTTTTTTCCTATCAAGATTCATAACATGAAGTAAATCTCTTGAGATCACATCAGAAATGTATACAAGATAACAGGATAAATTGCATGTTTTCATTTTCCTTCATTCTTTTCTCAACAGGAAGAATAAAAATGACATAAGTAAACTCATTTTCAAGAGTGGGGATTTCCAAATGTCACCATATGCTGAGTATCCGAAGAACCCCCGGGCACAGGAGTGGGGAAGAGAGACCATTGAGATGCAGGAGAATGGAAGCACCAAGAACCTGTTGCAGATGACAGATGTGTATTATTCGGTATCTATTCATAGCTTCACTATTAACCTTTTGTGCCTATTACAGCAAAGATACATTCCTTTATTTTTAGAAGGACAAAGCTTATTCCTGCAAAATACAAGAGCAAAGCAAATGGCTTCCATAGCCAGCAAGGCATTGGTAGTCCTGTGGACTACAGCTATTACACATGCTGAATATCGCAAAGTCATGTCAGTAGGAAGAGTACTAGGAAAAGGTCTAGGAACATTTTGGTAGGTGCCCAACAAGCCCAATCATAGGGTAGTGAAGGAGAGTTAAATATTTTGGACAGATTGCTAGGGATCCCTGTGAGTAGTTTTCTCCCTTTGACCCTCATTGTTGATGCTGGAAGGTTGTGACCTCTGCCTGGGGGACTTCACCCTAAGATAGGAAGATGCTGGTCACTGAGGACCTCTCTTTCCTTCCACTTCTCCCCTCTCCAGTACAGCAGGACGGCTGTATGAGAAGCATCCCTTCAGCTCTGGGGGAACAACTAGCAGGGAAGAAGTGGTGGAGGAGTAATGAGCTGTGTAGGGCAGAGAAAGACACAGCCACAAGACCTGCTGTCATGGTTGTCACCATCTTTAAGGTCTGTATCCAGAGCTGTGATGCTGATGTATCATCTGTCACTGATCTAGAGCAACATACTGGATGTACTTAATGTGTGTTGGTTACTCATGTGTGTGAAGGTTGCAGGATTTCAGCCAAATCACACATCCTGGACTCCTACTTTCCAGAGCAGAGACCAATACCTTTTTTTTCCCCCAACTTGTATTTTAAGTTTTCCGTTAAGCAAGTTTACTAGGTTGCTAGTATCCTGCTTCCAGAAAGAACTAGAGATTTGGAAATGAAAATGCATTTGCTAAACATATTTTAAGATTTCTATTATGCTGGCTACTGGAAAGGAGAGCTTTTTAGCAAGGGGTAGGTGCTGAGAACTTCCCATGGATCTGCTTTGTAACAGGTCAAACCAGGTGGCTTGATGTTATTTACTGGGTTGAAAGGATTGTACTGTCTTGATCTTTGACATTAAAGTTACTCAGCCAAGTGTCCCCAGAAGACTTACGTAAGTAAGAGAAGGGAAGAGAAAGAAAAGTCAAATGGCTTTGAATTTGACATATAACTCAGGTGTCTGTGTTGGGAGAGTAGGTATCTGTGGTTAATGGAGAGAAGTTCTCCCGGGTAATACTCAAAGCAGACTAACTTTGCTTTTCTAGAAGCATTTGCTTTAAGGATGGCTCTCACTTTGTGTGAGAGTTTTTTCAGTATCTGAGCTCATTAACACAATTCTCTCGGGTTTAAAATTAACTGTGCACTTTTACCTGACTCCACCAAGTGCAGTCAATGTCACGTGTATTAACTGGCAACATGTTGAAACTGGATTGCATCAGAATAAATTCCTTCAGGTCATGCATAACTCCCACAGTAAAAAATCATTCTAGGATATAAATATCATTAGCGATGACCTTATTCCTTCTAGCTACTGAAAGAGCTGCTAGGAAAGGTGCTTGAAGGAGGATTTGAGTGTAAGAATAAGACCCTTTTTGTTTATATTTTTGCTAATACAGCCAACTGGACTGAGAAATCCTGAACTGGAAAGAAATGGACTTTATCCGCCCTACACTGGTTTGCCTGGATCTCGGCATTCATGCATCTATCCTGGACAATACAATCCATCCTTCATTAGTGATGAAACCAGAAGAAGAGACTATTTTTAGTGAAAACTAGAAAACGAGTGGAAGATTGGCACAGTTTTGTGGCCCTTGATCCCCAGGTACAATCTGTGTCATGAGCGGTTCAGCCCACATCGATCTTACTCTTCCCATTTAACAGGAAGAACTTTGAACTCCACACCAAGCAATACTGCTCTGAAGAACACTGAGCAGCAGAGAGGAGGAGGAGGAGGGAATGGCTCAAGGGGCACATCACTAAAACATCCAGGTGGAAGTTAACACATGTATTCCAGATTTGTTCTGTGCTGCTTCTTCACTCTTTACACTGCATAGCAAGCATGGATCAGAACGGGCAGGTGAACTGTGCTTAGCACTCTACATTTCATACCACTAGGGAGTGTTTTGTTTACAGATCTTGTTCACTGTTGACTGTGCTTGTCTTCTTAGACAACTTTTATGCAAGATTCACTGTGCAAGTACTTTTGGTAGGGCAAGTTTGTCCACTCCCTTTTCCATTGCTGCATTGCTTTCTGCTTCATACATGACAGGGAAGCTGGCTCACCCTCTGGCCCTCACCTTAATGGTGAGAAGTTCTCCAGACAGCTGAGTCCTTGCTGAAGCCTGGTGCCTGGCAATGTTGTCTGAATTCAGGGGCTAACTGTCACCAAGGAGCTTGGGAAAGTTAGTCACACCAGTGCCATGCTGGCTGAAAAAAGACACAGTTCATCCTATATGCTGCTTTGAAAACTTCCCTTATATAGAGAAGAGTCCAAATATATGGTTGTGTTGTCAACCAGTGTTGTTCAGAAGTGATGTCACTACATATCTTCACAGTGTATAGGATCTCAAGGGGCTCTGTTTCCCTGCAGTGATTTAAATGCCTGTAGAAACAGCAATATAATGTTAAATAGTTGCTCACAGGGAAGAAAACCATGGGCTGGTAATTCAGCATGCTCCTCCCTGGTTAGGCAGGTGGAATGTGAATTCTGAGCACTGCAAGTAGGACATAGTTTTCAAGCCTCCAGAGCCCACCTTGGCTTCATTAGAAGCTGTGGATAATAAGGCTCACTGCAGTCAGTTGCATTTAAGGGAGAAAAAACCATGATGCTTTCAATTCTAGTGGATCAAAGTTCACTTATGTTGAAGGGTTTTGCTTTCTTCCATCCTAGTTTCGAGTGATTCAGACAAGGCAGGTTTCCTTATCTAAGTGTGCTAATTCATATTACTCACATTGGCAAAAGCTGAAGAATGTAAGTTATTACGTTTCTCACCAAAGTTCACGCTGAAATCTCATGAACTATTCTGACCTGAGATAGTGTTGAAAATAGTCTTATTAATGAAGTATATTTACCACTTCTCTTTACTACAGTGTTAATCTGAGTCATCCAAACCCTGTCCAGATAAAGGGTCCAGATACAGATCCTTCTTCTAAATGTGACTGTGCTCTTAATTAAAGGTGGCTGCTTGCATGAGGATAACAAATGCACAATTTCTTAGCCATTAGCCTACAGTCTCTGTAGTGCATACATAAGCTAGTTTCGCTGATGGGCACATACACTCTGATGTTCCCTTCTCCCTTGCAGTACTTGAAAAGACAGTGAGTTCATAAGGTAGCTCACCTCACTGAAGCATGAATGACCGTGGGATGTGTCCCACAAAGTGCCTAACCCAGAGTGAGAATGGCAGTGCAGATGCTGATGTGTTGTGTAGTTGCTCATTGGAGGCAAACCTAGGGTCATGAGGACCCCTCCCTCAGGAAGCAGGAATTAGTACTTGTGTCCTGTGGGTGCGATGAGTCCCCAGATCCTTTTCTAGCACTTCAAAAACTGTTACATTGCCTATCAAAAATGAGCAACAGCTACCCAGAGAAAGGACAGCTAGCACTAGGCAGTCATCAGCTGTGTGGGCTAAGAGGTTTCTGGTCCCTGCTCATGTTTACTTCTATTTTCTCAAAACTAGAAGGCCAGAAAGGCACCACAAATATGCTTGAGAACACTTAGTTTGGTGCATCAGCCATAGCACACAAATACAGTGTCTTTTTATGCCTCACCCCTTATCTACTATGTAGAAACAGCAGTGCTGGCTTGCAGAAAAACAGAACCTTATGGATGCACAAGGCAACATGCTTTGGTCTTACATGATCTTATGGTGATGATTTATGTGACTTCGGGTTTGTTTGATCCATAATCAGCAGGTGATAGGACACAACTTAACTGTGGGGAGGAAATGAATGGATGCTCATGTGAGGTACAGCTGCCTGAGAAGACATATTTTAGGAAAACTCTAGTTACTGTATCCAAGATTGTGTTCAGCACAGGAACTGTTCTCGCGATGCTGACCTGTGTTTCCAGTCCATGAATGATGTTCTCCCTTTCATTAGCAGCCAATATCTTAGTTACACAGTATCCATTGGATGATGTGAACTAAGGTTTTGATTCTGCTGTGCTGTGGGGTCCTTCAGAGAGAACATCAGCAGTTGTTTCTGTGTGGGAGTTGCTTCTGGTTTTGAGAGTGCCTAGTACAGAAAGGACTGTCCTTCCCATAGTATGGAGGAGGGTTTTGTCTGTGCTACAGAGGAAAGGGGGAAGCTGGAATTTGTGCTAAATCTAAATCCAAAGCATGTAGATGGGCAGCTGGCTCTGCCCCTATTTACTAAAGCGGCCTAGCAAAAAGGAAGAGCATCCCAGCAATGATGGTAGGATTTAACCACGTGCCAACTAGCAAGTACAAAGGGCAGTGTAGGAAATACGAACTCGCAGGTGCAAGCCTATATAAAGAGTAACATATGGGCTATATGAAAAAAAGTTCTGATCTATGTATCACAGTAACTTGCAATTTGCAGATGATTTAGGTGAAAATGAGAAAGGGCTATTCCTAATTGAGATCATAGAAAAATTTTGCAACTGATTAATTTTTTATTTTTTAATGATCTTCAGACATTTCTTAGTCGTGTATCTGGAGTGAAAGGCTCACTGTAAACCTAGCAGGATTTTCTGCGTGAGGACTCCAAAATTTAGCCTATTCAAAAAGAGAGAACTTTATTGTATGAAATTTTCTTCTGCCAAACTGGGTAAACATTGGGAAATTTCTCATGACAAGTTATGCAGTGTGAACTTCCTTTTAGCTTATGTAAGAGAGGTATCACGGGACCATGCGTAATTCATAGGAGGGGAAAGGGATGTCTCCTGACCTGCAGCAGCTTCCCTGGGTGTTCCTAAGAGGCCCTGCCAAGAGGGCAGGAGAGGATTTAGGCAGGTGTCAGTAGTGGGTGAGTACAGGCAAGTCAAGAAGTCTTTGCAGAACTAGTGGATGCAGCAAGGGCTCATTCAGTCCCCAAGGCTCCATCAGCCTAAACGCTCCCTGTGCAGTGATACTTCCATCTTCACCCATGTGCTAGGGCAGAAGGGGTGGGTGCAAGTGCGTTTTGCCACAATATCTGACAGTTATTTTACTGCAATTATTTGCTACCACATCCCAGAAGTAATAGGCTTGCGCAGCTATGGCAGGGATGTGACCTGTTTCTGTGCAGCTTGTGTTTCTGTGCAGCCACCAGGACTCTCTCTTGCCACCTTCCATCTCTGCTGTAAACTAAGCAGCCTCTGGCAGTGGAGTGGAGCTTGTCACTCCTGTCAGATGTGAGAAGGTTCTTATGCCCTCAAGACCACTTTCAAATGTGGATGCCCCTCTGTTCAGTACCTAACTCCCTGCAGGATCTTTAAATAACAATATTTCACAGACTATTTAAATTAAATTGCAGATTTTGAGCACACTGGATGTTTTTGCCAAGGGGAATTTCTCTCTAGTATCCAAGAGGATAAGACAGAAGTGGCATGTTTCTTGTAAGGAAGATGCAAGTGGTTCAGGTGGATTTAGAGAAAGGAAGAAAAACTACACCAACACTGCACTATGAAAAGCTAGTGGAGCAGTCAGCAAGGGCCCTCGGGCACCTGTATGGTGTATTTTTTATTAAATTTGGAAGAAATGCTAATTTTGTTGCTTGACAGGAAAATATGTAGGAGGCATGTGTTTGCTGCTATGGTGCTCTGCCAATTGTGCTGACAAAAGCTCCTCATCTACAGAAGTACCCCCAGCAGTCAGCCTAGGAGAGGCAGCCTCAGTGAGCAGAGCAGCACAATGCAGATTTGAGGGTATCATTCAAAAAGGAGGCTTGTATGTGTAGCCTTCAGTGTCCCTGCCATGCACCGCAGCTCACCCTGGTCAGCCCTCCCAGCTGCACTGGAAGAATCAGGGGCCTTTTGCACACTGTTGAAAAGTCACACCTCTGAATTGGGCTGTATGAGATAAAAATAAACAAGACAGGGGAGTTTTTATGCCCTTTGCCTTCTCCATTTAAAGCATTAGGTAACACAGCAGCAATTAATCTCATTGCTTTTGTGGCATTTCCCACATGTCTCATCGTCACAGTCATATACTGAGTCACTCGTTGTGACTAGCCTTCTAAAATGTGTTTATCTCCACACTGAGTGGTAGTAAAAGACTTCTAAAACTAGCAATAAATTGTATTTACACTGAGGTGCTTGTCACTGGGAATTTTTTGGTGCCAGTACTTGTAAGGTTTGTTTGTCAGGACGTGAGTGAGCAGCAGAGCGAGTTCGGACATCCCTGCAGACACACCAAATACTTCCCCAATACTTCTCTAATACTGGTCAATGACCATACCCATTCCAAATCCAGATGGACTTATCATTCACTCATAGTGATGTTTAGTCTTTAGGTTTCTTCCTCAAATTAATTGGAATTGGATGCATTTTACTTAAATGCTCTTCCTATGCTGACTAATGTTTTTTACTCATTATACACAAAGGATCTAATCCAGCATCCATTATAGTGATCGAGTTAACTCTCCCATGAACTGTAATTAAGTTTTATTAGGCTCAAATTATTCCACGATTGGGTCCCCAGTGTATAGTACATGCTTTCCCATGGCTCTGCATTCTGCCTATTTCTGTGGTACTGTTGCTGCCTTCCCATCTAATATTTATTTTTTAAAAGTATAGTTTTTACTGTAGCAGGACTTGTATTTGTGAGATTGAACAAAACATGTTCAAGATCTGAAACGCCTTCCTGGGGTGAGAATGAATGAGAATTTTCTGTAGTTTTTTTTACTCATCTGTCTCCTATTGTGTAAGATCTTCTAGGGATATATTGGTGCTTACTAGAGTCACAGATAAGAACTACTCTTCAGTTCACTCTTACTTGTCCCTTTAGAAATGAAGCAAGATCTTCCAGTTTCAAAAAGGGTATGTGCTGTGTTTGTGTAAGATTTCAGGAGCTTTGAAATGTGTGTTTAATTGCTTGTTCTCTTGAATTGCTGAAATTGAAAAGCAGGACAGAAATCCATGCACAGATAAGAAATAGCAAAACAAAACAAAACAAAATAGAATATGCTTACTTGTTTTGTAGAAGTAAAGGTCTAAAATAAGTGTGGTTTCTGTACTGTAAGGTGAGATGAGACCTCTTCTGTGTCTACTTTGTGTTTCATATGCGTAATATCCTTGTCGAGGGGAAAACCTAGAGAGAGTGTCTGATGTTCCTCAAAAGTAGTGTGGTCATACTAAGTCCCTTGGTCTTTATTCTGGTAAAATGCTAGAGTCATACTTTGGTTAAGGACTGCAGCAGGCGGCCCCTAGATCTGCAAAATCCAATATGGAAAAGTCCTGTGGAATACAGGAAAAACTGAACAATTCTCTTAAAGAGTGCCAAACCTGACATAAAAGGTCTCCAATAAAATTTGGTAGCATGGGCTTACTTTAAAGAAAAAAAAAACGAACTGAATAAATACTTAATAGTCTCCTTTTTTAAAAGGAAATTCTGTTAACTTCAGTTGTTTCATCTAGGCACTGTTAAATTCTACAGGACTCCCTCCTAACAGAAGGTCAAAGTTGGCATGTAAAATCTTAATGGTTTATTTAAACAGCTTTCAGAATTGCAGTAGTAAAGCTCGCCTTTTGTGAGCTCCGTGTCAAAAGACAAATTTTCAGCATTTGTTTGTGCTTCCTTTATCAACCTGAATGTAAACATACCTTGTGCTCTTAACATTGCCATATTTCCTTCCCTCTGTCTCTGAATGTTTGCTTCCAGGATGCTGGGGTTCTGAGGACATTTTCCAAACCAGTATTATTTAAAGTTGTATCATATTTTCAGCCTCCACTAATTATACAGTACTGTAGTAGCAAAATATAATTTTTAAGGATTGGATTATTTTTATACCTTCATCCAATATTATTAAATCTGGCGTTCTAGTCAGTATTATAAAAGGATACAATAAAACTCTGAATATTACTATGTCTCAGCTTTTTTATTCTTTTTAGCTTTCTGTAAAGAGATACGTACACAAATTTTAGATGGTTTCAATTATAATTATCTAATCTACAAAATAAGAAATTGTATAGTTCTTTTGTTCTTCTGGTGGTGCTTGGTGCTTTAATAGCCAAAGTTAAAAGCAAAAAGGAAATAAGTATCTTCTGTTAGTTGCACTAAATGAACTTCTGCTCATCTAAAATACAAGTTGTGTTCTCATATGTTCATTTCAGTAGCTTTAAGGAACTCGGTTTAATTTTAATTTTATTTTTTTCCTCAATTTAATTTTTCCTGCTGGAATTGCAAGAGAATTAGTGAAGTTGTGTGTTTGCATGTGTGAGTGCATGTTGGAAGGGAGGAAAACCTCAGGTGGAGCAAGGTTTTTTTGCAGGGACAAGGGACTGGTCTTGGCCACAGTAGGTCAGTCCTGCCTCACTAAGTGTCACCAGGGACTGGAGAATATACAGCCAAGAGTCCTTCAGAGGGAAGAAGGAAGGTACCTTGCATCCAGAAGAACACTGTGTCCAGCCCATGTTGGTGGAAAGAGGTATGTTGTAAAAGAGCATCTGAGTAATGGCAGGTATGTTCACCTAGGACAGGAAGGTGGTTGAATCACCCTCCCTGGAGGTGTTTAAGGCACAGGCAGACGAGGTGCTGAGGGGCATGGTTTGGTTTAGTGTTTGATAGGAATTGTTGGACTTGATGATCTGGTGGGTCTCTTCAAACCTGGTGATTCTATGATTGCTCCAGACACTCAACTGTGATAGCGGTCAGGTGGGACTAAGGTGGTTTTCACCTGCTCTACCAAAAGATAAGTGGCCAGTTTGAACTCAGCTTCTGGCTCCTCCAGTAGCCATGAAGAGACAAATGTCAGCATAAGGTGGCTCACTATACAGTAAGGTGTCAATCACCCTTGACACTGGTGGCACAAAAGCCCACACTAGACAGCTGCCGCAGATGAAATGAGCATCTCTCAGAGAAATGATGAGTCTAGAACATACTTGCTACATCCTGAAACTTTAGTTTACTTTCTACAGCAACGTAGTACAGAAATGTGTTAATGTGCCTGCTCCTTGTCTAGTAATACTCCAATGGGAAAACAAAGGACAGAGTAGCTCAATTAAATCCCAAGGCTCTGTTCATTTGCAAGACAAGGACTGTTGCAGTGCCTCTGTTTTACCAATACTATTTCAGTAGTTCTATTTTCTGCGTGACGTGCATCTTTTAAGGAAATTGGCAGTGCAAAAGTTCTGGTCACAACATTGCCAAGAGACGAGGTAAAAGGCCTTCACAGTTATGAACAAGCGTGTGATTTAAGAGTCCTGCCCACTTCAGTTTTGCGTAACAGTGCCTCTGAGACCACTGAATGCATCTATAGTACCCCCAACCATCCTCGGAATCATATGAAAAGAAGTCGACTTTCATCTCCTTCCCCTTATTATGGGTGATGCTGTATGTATAGCACTTTGATTTAGACTGTCTGGAGGGTTTATTTAACTTTTAGCTAATTACAACATGTATTTCTTCTTGTGTATGTGATATAAAGTGGATTAACCAAATTTACACGAGATACCAAAATGTATAGGAATCTCATAAGGAATAGGATTGAAAAAATGAAGAGGAAGAAAGTATTGCACTGATGTACATCAAGAACCATAGGAGGAATTAATTTACTACTAATTTAACGTGTGACTACTGGCAGCATGATTGCTCCTTGATTACCTGCAACTTACCCTTAAACAATGAGGATACACAGGTACTATGTACCTTCTAACAAATGAGACCTTTTAACTTTGATCCTTCTTTTTCCTGCCATAAACAAAGATTAAGACGAGAGCAACTACAGCATTTGTTAATAAATATAGCACCCTTTTCTTTCGTAATAATAATTTGTCAATGTTATTGATTGCTGTGTCTGAGCTTTGACACACGATAATTTCCAGCTTCTGGAAATTATTTAATTATTTCTGCAGAGAAAGATCTCTGCAGTTCCTTAAAGTACATTAGAACTGCTGTGGCTGTATGAGTCTGTCTGGACTAAGAGTCAAGCAAGTATTGTCTAGATGTATGCTTAATAACTTACTTAATAATAAACCCACCAAATCTCTACTAACTTCCGCCTCCCACCCTAGACTGGCAAATAATGGGGCAGATGCAGCCTGTTACCCCCCGGTCTCCAGGGAGAGCCTGTTGTGGCCACCTGTATGTCACAAAATGAACAGGGGAAGGCAAGCAAAGATGAAAAGAATTGGTACATAAAGATGCATATCTGTTCAGCACATTATTTCCTGGAGAAAACAGTGCCTTTGCATTGCAAATGATTCACACTTCCCAAATCTGTGATCATGATAGACAGGAACAACCAGGTAAGAATGGATGTGAACTCTAAACCTATGGCTAATATGCTAGCCCCTGATGTGCATTCACTATAGAGAACAGTTTTGATATGCAAAACTACACACTCAGCCAATGATACCAGTGTAACTAGCAAAGTTGGACCATTTACAGCTGCTGAAGACTTGACTCTCAGTTTTGATAGTGCCCTGAGATGTTCTCTTGGTTCACGCTTGCTTCATAGCCAACAAGGAAATTTTAAGTCACAAATTAGTCTAGTTGCACCTTGAGGCAGCATTGGAAAATTAGGATGTATTGCGATGACTGAAGAGTCTAGTAAGGGGGATGGACATCACCAGAAGACCAATGGCTTGCAGCTTTGGCAAACACTCTCCACAGCCAGGTTTGTTCCCCTCTGCACACCAATTTCTAGCTGAAACACATGCTATGATCCCTGAAATGGCAGCGTCCAGGGTGGTTGGTTTTCTCTGAGGGCTCACAGCATGGTCTACTCGGGATTGAAATGCTTTATTCTAAGGAGACTTTGGGTTCAGTTTTGGGTGGCCTCCTGCTCCCTGTGAAGTGCAGCTGGGAGGCTTGTGGTGGCCTGAGGTGGAGATGGGATGCTGCCTGATCAGAGAGGCACAGCCCTCTAGAGAGAAACCCTTCCCAGACAAGCCCTCCTCTTTTTCTGTAAGCACCCCAGCAAAAGGGAGTTTCCAGGAAGGGTCCAGAGGAACCAAGGAGGCTGGACTGGGCAACTGGCATTGGAGCGAGCAGCAGCAGGGGCAGGAGCTGCATCCAGATCCAGCATGAGCCAAAGCGGTGGCAAGAGTGAGAGGAGGGCTGGGGGCACCCTGAGCATGCCCCAGGCCACCCCAGGGCTGGCTCTGACCCTGACCACCCTTGTGGGCAAGCCTGGCTAGGTGTGGTGGGGCTGGCATTGGCTGCTCCTGGTCCCCCACCACCTTTGGCCTCACAGCAATCTCACAGTGAGTACAGGCGGTCCTGAACCCAACCTGCCTACCCAGGCTGGCCTGAGTCCTTGCTGTGCTGCCCCTGCCCTGGGTGAGGCTGGGGGTAGCCCCTGTGACCAGGTTCTGGGACTGACACTGAACCCCCTGCAGGAGAGTGCAGACACTCATTAAGATCTCGATACCAGCCTCCCCTCAAAGCTTGGGATTTCTACCATCCCCATATAACCACTCTAGTTGACCACAGAATGTCCACCACGGGGCTCCCTCAGGGTCTTTGGTATGGTCCCACGCTGACAGTGCTCACTGTAGGGATGGGGGACAGGTGCAGGGACCTTGCTGCATTGGAGAGGCTTTGGGGACAGAGTGGCAAAGGAAAATGCAGACAAAACATTCCATGGTTTGCCCTTGGTGCCCTTAGAAGGTCTGCGTGGCAGAGAGCACAGGGATGAGGCCACTTGTTCCTCGTGCCAGCGGAGAGCCACCCAACCAATTTTGCTGTCCATAAGCCACTGGTGTTTCCTGGTTCAGTGCAATTTAAAACTTTAGGACTACCCTAAGTTCAGGAATGACTTGAGTAAACTTGTGGTCTCTCCCACCCTCTTACATACAAGGAAAGCCACCCGCTAAACACATGTCATTAGTACACAAAACTGTCTTGCTTTTAGAACAGCAGATCAAACAAAGGCAGGCAGAGGAAGGGGAAATGTGCTGAACATACAGAGCTGGTCCTTGGCGTTCAGAAATATCTTCATAACCTGCCAATGTTGCTGCCAGCAGAGTCTGCCAGAGGAGATCAGCTCCACAGCAATTAGAGATGGCTTGGTAGCTGATACACCAATGGGTTGCTCATCCATCTTGTCTGTGTCTGATAATGACAGGATAGCCTGTGTTTATTTCACAGACAGACTTCACTGTCAGTTGTGGCAGGATCCAGGGTCACCCAACCTTTTAAGTAAGAAAAATGACATCTTTGCCTAAAAAGGAGGAACTGGAAACCACCATGGGCCATCTGATTTCTAATGGTCTCAAGCAATGCATTTTACTGGAGCACAAACTAAAACAAACACCATGTTAGATAAAGAACTTGGGCAGGTGAGGCACCTAAAAATAAGATGGTTTGGGAAAGCAGGATCCTGCTTGCATAGACCTTTTTCTCCTTCTTGGTCTCTAGCTGTTTTCAGAGGCTTCCTTGGATGCAATGTCAGTAAGTTTCTGTCTCGCTTATTTTCCCTGTGTCACAACTGTGTTACCTGCTCCAATGGCCTTCTGGGCTATTTCTCATTTCTCTATCAGGCTCCCTGCTCCAGCCTGACCATTGATGCTTCCAAGTGTCTCCTCTGCACAAACATACTTCATCTTAAGACAGGAGGGCTGCCACCAGATAAAGTCAAATGTCTGCTGGCTGTTCTGCCTGCTCCCCTTTCTCTTGCCACATACCTTTAGTGACCCCATAACGCAAAACAGCCATAATCACTTCTAGAAGGACGAAAATCAGTCAGGTTTGATGTGAAAGATGCAGGTGTAACCTATTGCTTTTTACCCTGTTGGGCAGTAAGAAGTGCTTTGGCATAAAATTTGCTCAGAACGAAAGAACAATTAGAGTCGGAGGCATAAAACTTGCCTGTACTGGTATTGCAAGCAAAGTGAGTGTGTGGATGCCATGTACTCTGCTCTAAGTGCATAATTAACATGCATTGGGATGAGATACCTTCTTCCACTTTAAGAACAGAATACACAACATCCTCTGTTTCGTTTGCACAGTAGGGAGGGCTGGCAGTGGATAGCAGGTGTGCTCTCAGTTCCCGCATTAGCTTATTTAGCAGTAACTTCCTTGTGTCAACAGGTATCAAGCATTTATAACTTAAAAGAAGAACACTGCAGGTCCAGACGTCTCCTCCCAGCCTGAGAAGGAAGAAAAACGCAGCTTAGATCTATCATTTGCCACTTGCCACCATGACGTCAGCTTGGGGCTGAACTCTCTACCTGTACCTGAGACCTTAAATGAGCTGACGACAGGAAAAAAACACTTTCTCTTAGGTTTAGCAGCAAGCAGCAACAGCAACAGTAGCAGCAATGAGACACTGTATATTCCTCCCTGTGTTGCTGAGCCTGCTGCTGAGCCTTTCGAAAGGTAAGAAACACTATCTTCTGTTTTTGGATTTATCAGGGCAGCTATTCTGTGGCAGTGAATGGATTGCTTAGTACTTTCAGCAGCTGCTGAAAGGCTGGAGGTCAGTGGCAATACACAATTCAGCATGTTGGGATTGGGATTAATTAATGACGCAAAATGTCACTGCTAGCCAACAATTTTCCTTGTTTACAAAACAATGCAAAATCACTGGTGCTTGTGATTAACCTAATTTTGCCTATTCCAAGAGCAGTTTTCAGCACACTAAAGCCAGGTAATTTGAGCTCTATTACAGCCATAACAAAAGGTGTGACTGTTCCACCTCAGTATCCAGGGACATGAGCGCTGCTGCTGGCCTTCCGGCCAGAGGCTCCTTAAACACTCAGTCCGGAAAGCTGAGTTAGTTCGCAGAGGATTCATTCCCTCCTGTTGAAAATAATTAACAGGAACTTCACCACCAACCTGGGTGGCAGAGAATTGCACCATGGTCTATTCAAATTGAAGGGCAGGTGTCACTCCTCAAGCTACTTACTACTTTTTTCTGGCACTGTGACAAACTTAGTAGCCGTGGGCCAGAGCCGCCACTAAAATTTGCGGGTCCCTGATGTTCAGTTACAGATATGAGGGAGCAAAGGCATTAGCAGGAGTAGAATTAAGGCAGCTTTATGAAGAGTTTTGTGGTGGCTTGAAGGTGTGAGAGGACAGAACTCCCAGCTAATATAGAGATAAATTGACAGATGTATGAACCGAATTAAGATCTTCACTCTTAAGATTGCAACTGGTGACAGATGATTGTGGGTCTCTGCTGATTGCTGCAAGTAAATATATGTATTTTCAGCAATATTCACAACATTTTACAGACCATTTTTAGCTATAAATTATGAGCATAGATGACTTCAAGATTGTCAGTTGATTGGTTTTCTGTTTGGGGGCTTGTGGGTAACAGGAAGGTGTGAAAAAACTTGACCTAAGAGCTACTGAAAAACAACAAGAGTCTTTGACTTACCTGAACGGATTTTGCATCAGGGTGAGCCTTCCCAGAAACCATTTTCATTATAAGCAAACATCGTAAAAGCTTCACAGGATATGTCTGTTTGAATAGTAACAGCTAAGGCCCTGCCCTGCTCAATGGCCAGATGTCTCTGTTATTCCAGAACCTTGGTTGTAGCATCTATTTTTTAATCTCTGTAGTAAATGTCCAGCTCTATTAACACCTCCTGTTTCATTATGCAGACATTTGGGTCTAGGCAGATGGAACCATAAAATAGCCGCCTTTGCTCAGGTTACCTTTGAACATCAGCAACATTCAATTACAGCTCATGTGCTCTGCAGTCACTATGGACGTAATTCTCCCCGAGTTCAAAGAACACTCCTTAATAACTGTTAACCAGAGGCTCTACAAGGCTAAAAGTTGTTGTAGACTGAGGACTAGCTCTGTAAGAGGGTACTGCCCCATTCATTTTGACAAGGCAGTCTCAACCTGTGTCAGAAATAGCGTGGCCAGCAGGAGTATGGAAGTGATCGTCCCCCTCTACTAAGCGCTGGTGAGGCCACACCTCAAATACTGTGTTCAGTTTTGGGCCCCTCACTAAGAGAGAGAGACGTTGTGCTGTTGGAGCATATGCAAAGAACGGCAACGAAGCTGGTGAAGGGTCTGGAGCACAAGTCTGAGGGGAAGCAGCTGAGGGAACTGGGACTGTTCAGTCTGGAGAAAAGGAGGCTGAAGGGAGACCTTATGGCTCTCTACAATTGCCTGAAAGGAGCATGAGATGACGCAGCTGTTGGTCTCTTCTCCTAAGTAACAAGTGATAGGGCAAAGTCAAACAGCCTCAAGTCATATCAGGAGAGGTTAAGATTGGATATTAGGAAATATTACTTCACTGAGCAGGTTGTCAAGCATTGTAAAAAGCTGCCCAGGGAAGTAATGGAGTTACCATCCCTGGAGGTGTTCTAAAAAATCTGTAGATATGGTGTTTAGTAACTTGGTTTAGTGGTGAATTTAACAGTGTCAGGTTTATGGCTGAACTCGATGATCTTAAAGGGTTTTTTTCCCAATCTAAACAATTCTATGATTCTAATACTCCACAACCATGGCCTGTGGCCAACATAGGTTCATGTTATCAGGACTTTAGGAAAAATGTACATTTCTTCACATTGACGACAACAAGTAGTGCTGCCTATAGAACTCAGTGCACAGTGAAGAAAGAAGCTTTGAGAGAGAACTGGCACACTTACTTGAGTTTCCTCTTCACCTGAGGAGGAGACTTTAGGTATTGCCTTTTTGGTATGCCTTTTCTATGCCTGCTTTATTGAACACAAAAGTAGAGTTTATAAAATTTGCCTCACTTTTGATTTTCAAAGCCCTACAAAACTTCTGAAAAGTGGGGTCTATTTTTCAAATGTCTGGTGAGATTTGCAATATATTTTTAAATGCACCAGCTATAAGAGTGTGTTAGTGGCAAAGATTTTAGCCACAAATGCATTAGTCTTTCAGCTGCATGCTGTTAATTACTTAGATTATGACTGCAGAGGCATTAATTCAGAGTAAATATGTTTATTCCTAACTCATATATTAACTAATTCAGATGAAATTTAGATCATATGATCCAAACTGGCCATTTGTCAGTGTTCTACATTTATGAGCAAGACTACTTTGTTATTTCTTCTTCTTGCTTCTAGACAAAAAAGCAAGCAAACCCTGAAACATTTCTTATCTGAAGATTAAAGAATGACACAGTTTAAATAAAAATAAACTTCCTAAAAATAAATAGAGAAGTTGCTGTAGAGGAGTAAAAACAATAATGGTAATGCTAAAACCAAAATGTGAGGAAAGAGGGACATTTTCTTCAGCTATTGTCTAGTATCTATGTTTCCCTTTATTCTGAAAAAAATATAACAAGGAAAAAAAATGTCTAAAAAAGAATACATACTGTCTTAACTGCATGAAATTGCCTTTCTGGAAAGAGGGCCTTGATACCACTGATGATAATTCAGCAGAATATGCATTCTTTGAATAAAAATACTCTGCTTCCAATGTTCACTTGAATTTTTTAGAGCATAGGAGAAAGTGTTAACAAAGCAGTCATTCTTTCACTGCTGCTCTGAAAGAGTCCATATAGAGTTTTTAGTAATGCTTTGATGATGCAAAGTTAGATAGAAGGATTGACCTACTTCAGAATAGGAAGGTTCTGCAAAAGGATCTGGACAGGCTGGATCAACTGACCAAGGCCAGTTGTATGGAGTTCAACAAGACTGAGTGTTGGGACCTGCAATAGGGTCACAGAAACCCCATGCAATGCTACGGGCTTGGGAACAAATGGTTAGGAAGATGTCTGGTGGAAAAGAACTTGGGGCTGCTGGTCGACAGCCAGCTGGAAAATGGGCCATCAGTGTGCCCAGGTGGCCAAGAAGGCCAACAGCATCCTGGCTTATATCAGAAATAGTGTGGCCAGCAAGACTAAGGAAGTGGTCATACCCCCATCCAGGTACTGGTAAATCCGCACCTCAAATATTGTGTTCAGTTTGGGGCCCCTCGCTATAAGAAAGACATTGAGGTGCCTTGAGGAGATTGTACTTAGAAGCTCAATGTAGCTGTTAAACATGTGGAGCACAGGTCTAATGAGGAGTGACTGAGGGAACTGGGATTGTTTCATGTGGAGAAAAGGAGGCTGACGGGGAGACCTTGTCACTGTCTACAACTACCTAAAATTAGATTGTAACAAGGTGGGTGTTGGTCTCTTCTCCCAAGGAACAAGTGATAGGATGAGAGGAAATGGCCTCAAATTGCAACATGGAAGATTTAGATTGTATATTAGGAAAAATATCTTCACTGAACAAGTCTTCAAGCATTGAACAGGCTGCCCAGGGAAGTGGTGGAGTCTTCATCCTTGGATGTATTTAAATGACATGTAGATGTGCTGCTTAGGGACAGGGTTTAGTAGTGTCTTGGCAGCACTAGGTTAAGTGTTAGCCTCAATGATCTTAGAGGTCTTTTTAATTCAAAGCAGTTATATGACCCTGTGATTCTCCTGAGAGAGTTTCCCATAGCTGAAAAGTATTTAGATAATTGTATTTCCAGCAAATAATTTTTTTTGTGGATTTGGCAGAACTCTAGAGCAGAACCTGAAGAGTCACTATAAACATATTAACTGTGGAGAGAAATGTCATGTAAACCAAAGTAAAAAGAGTGCAGACACTGAAGATGCATGGTGGTATAAACAATGCCTGTTTAAATTATGAGAAAAGCAAAATGACATGAAAAGAGAAACCAACAATAATGTCACTAGGTCAGATAAGCAGTTTGATAGCTCTCATACTGGACCAAATGAGAAAGTTAATAGGGTAGGCTAGACCCTGGTATGGCAGGAAAAAAAAGGCTGAGTGATGCTGCCATGAGAAAACAGAGAGGGATTTCCTACAAGAAGACAAGTGTGTGCTGGCACACCAGAGTCACCTAGAGATAAAAGTAAAAAAGATACTGAATGTAAAGCGTTGATAAAGAGAAAACTACCACAGTGTGGGGAAAAAATATGGGGAAAATAAAGACTACAAAGAGTAACCAAGACAGGGAACAGAAAAAGAGAAGTTCAATGCTGTCCAAGACTATGTCAGCTCAGCCCCATGCAGGCCCTCCACGTACCTGTTCAGTCCTTGATGTCCACACTCCACTGTCCCCTCCTGCTTGTTTACTTTGCCTCCTTGAACAGATCCCAGATCCCACATCTGCTTCCACATCCTTGCCATGCTGGAACAGATTTGGCTTTCCAGTTTTCCCTGTAAAACTTCACCACACTTCCTATATTCCACCTGGTCTTTGCAGCAAGGGGAAGGAGTTGGGGAAGAATGGAAGAGACTGCTCTTTTCCTGCCTGGTGTCTTTGCCTCCTGCACCTGTCATGGGCACAAGAGGGTGCCTGAACACCCAGTTCAAAGGCCGAGGCGGTGATGGGGCCCTGCAGGAAGATGTTCCTGTGGGTCGTTGGAGAGCGGACAGGGAGCTGTGGCCAGCACCAGCGTGGGGCTGAGTAGAAGGGTCATTGTGCAGGGAGATGGAGGGAGTCCTCCAGAGAACTGTACACGTTCCTGCAAACCCCACCCCCGTGGGATGCTGGGGAGCTTCCTCCTGCTGGGCTGAAGCTCCTTCTGTTGTTTCTGTCTGGAGCCCCTCTCATCTGGCTTGAAGCCACCTACTTGGCTCTTCATGGTGGAACTGGATGAGGGCCCTTTTCCTGACAGCGCCTAACTTGCCCATCATACCTGCCCACCACATGGAAAGACCAGCATACTAAGTCTTTGCTCCAAATGACAGTGGGGAGAAGGTGACTTGGTGACAGCAGAGGGCTTGCAGGCTGTGTGAGGGCTGGTGATGGCCATCGACCCCCTCCAGCAGCCAGTGCTAGTTATGCAATGCTAGCATGGGCAGGTGGAGGGAGCTTTCCTGGAAGGAGAAGATCGAGTCACAGTGGCTGAGCCAGCTGTGGCTGGTGAGTGTAGCCGAGCTGGGGACAATGCACGGCCTGTGTGGGGCACGTGCTCAAGAACTGGGAGCTGAAGGAATACATGAAGCCATCAGAGCCCGAAGGTATCATGGCCAGTCAGAGCCCAAAGGAAGGGTAACACTTGCCAAGGCTGTGGCTGCTCAGCCCCTCGCAGGTCCCCAATGTACCTGCTCAGAGCTTGTCCTGCCCACAGAGAGACTCCCCAGACTTTTCCCACATTAAGCTCTTCTCATGACATTAAGCTCTTCTCTTTTCCTTCTCTCAGGAAGAGCACTACTACCCAAGCTAATGGGACATCCACAACATCTCCAGGTAAGAATCCTAAAGCTGTCCCTCAAAAAGCCCCTCATAAGAACTAGTGCCTCTAATTCATTCCTAGGGAGCTCTGCAGCCCACACAGGTTGGGGTTGGGACAGGGTGTGTTCCCTTGCCTTGCTTTGCTTCAGATAACATGTCTGCAAACACAGAATCTCCCAAGACACTTGCAACACATGACACTGAGCTGTGCTACCATCTCTTCTCTTTTCCTTCTCTCAGGAAACACCATTTCTAACCCACCTACGGGGACATCCACAGAATCTCCAGGTAAGAATCCTAAAGCCGTCCCTCATGAGGACCAGTGAATCCATTCATTCCTAGAGAGCTAAGCAACCCACACGGGTTGGGGTCGGGACAGAGTGTGTTCCCTTTCCCAGCTTTCCTCAAAGCTTGTCCTGACTTTTCCAACACATGACACTGAGCTGTGCTATCATCTCTTCTCTTTTCCTTCTCTCAGGAAAAGCCACTGCTACCCCAGCTACGACACCAACCCCAGCATCTCCAGGTTAGGATCCAAAAGCCCTCCCCTAAGAAACCCCTCATGAGGACCACTGTGTATATTTCCCAGATCAAGGTTGCATCTTCTGTCCTGCTTCCCTTCCCTCACCCTGCTGATATCTGCAGGAAGGGGAAAGTGACGACAATGATGTCAGCAACCCTGTCCCCACCTGATTGTTGCCTTTGCTTCTTTGAACAGACTCCCATGAGCGTCTCTGCTTCACGCATCCTTGCCATGCTGCAACTAGTGCTGTTTTCCAGTTTTCCCTGTGAAACTTCCCCACCCTTTCCTGATTTCCACTGTCCTTTCCTTCAAGTGGAAGGAGTTGGGGAAGATTTCAAGAGGCTGCTCTTTTCCTGCTTGATGTCTGTCTTTGCCTGCTGCTTGGTGTTCTTGCCTCCTGCAAGTCCAGGGCACAAGAGGCTGGCTGCACATGGAGTGCCAAGGGCAAGGTTGAGGTGTGGTCCTGCAGAATTTTGTTCCTCTGGGTCGTTGGAGCATGGCATGGAGGGGGCTAAGGCCCGCACAGCACGGGGATGAGTGCCAGAGGCTGTGACTATATCCATGGAGTTCCATCCCAGGGACACTCCATGCTGCTGCAAGCCCCAGTTCAGGACTGTATCTTCTCTCTTGCCTTCCTTCACTCACCCTGCTGGTATTTCCAGCAAGGGGAAAGTGCTGGCAGCTATGTCAGTAATGTTGTCTCCTTCTGTTTGTTGACTGTACCTCCTTGAACAGACATTAAGAGGTGCTACCATCTCTTCTTTTTCCTTTTCCACAGAAAATGACATTACTACCCTATCTGAGACACCAACCTCAGAACCTCCAGGTAAGGATCCAAAAGCACTCCCCTAAGAAGCCCCTCATGAGGGCCAGTGTGGCTAACTCGTTCCCAGGGAGCTCTGCAGCCCACACAGGTTGGGGTTGGGACAGGGTGTGTTCCCTTGCCTTGCTTTGCTTCAGATAACATGTCTGCAAACACAGAATCTCCCAAGACATTTGCAACACATGACACTGAGCTGTGCTACCATCTCTTCTCTTTTCCTTCTCTCAGGAAGCACCACTTCTACCCCACCTGCGGGGACATCCACAGAATCTCCAGGTAAGAATCCTAAAGCCATCTCTCATGAGGACCAGTGAATCTATTCATTCCTAGGGAGCTAAGCAACCCACATGGGTTGGGGTCGGGACAGAGTGTGTTCCCTTTCCCAGCTTTCCTCAAAGCTTGTCCTGCACACACAGTCTCCCAAGACTTTTCCAACACATGACACTGAGCTGTGCTATCATCTCTTCTCTTTTCCTTCTCTCAGGAAGCACCACTTCTACCCCACCTACGGGGACATCCACAGAATCTCCAGGTACGAATCCTAAAGCCGTCCCTCATAAGTACCAGTGAATCTATTCATTCCTAGAGAGCTAAGCAACCCACATGGGTTGGGGTTGAGACAGGGTGTGTTCCCTTTCCCAGCTTTCCTCAAAGCTTGTCCTGCACACACGATCTCCCAAGACTTTTCCAACACATGACATTGAGCTGTGCTATCATGTCTTCTCCTTTCCTTCTCTCAGGAAGCACCATTTCTACCCCAGCTATGACACCAACCCCAGCATCTACAGGTTAGGATCCAAAAGCCCTCCCCTAAGAAGCCCCTCATGAGAATCAGTGTGTATATTTCAGTTGCAAGGAGCTCTGCAGCTCCCACAGATTGGGGTAGGATGTGTTCTTTCACCTGGATTTCCTCTGGGTACCCTTCCTGGTGGAGTCAGAGAACCCCAG
>WAAB01006061.1:15050-25941 GCA_013389865.1 Piaya cayana
CGCCCGGCGGCGCAGGCGCGCTGCCCGCTCCCCTCCCGGCTGCGATCGGAGCCGGGCGAGAGCGGCTCGGGCCGGAGGCGGGCGGGGAGGCGGGCGCCGGGCGAGGGAGCCGCGCCGCACAGCCGGCCCCGTCAGTAACGCGGGAGGAGGAGGCGGAGGAGGCGGCGGCGGCGAGAGATTCTCCCACCCCCACCCACCGAGCTGAGGTGAGGCCGGGGCAGAGCATCCTCCTTTCTTCCCCTCATCCCTTCCTCCTTTCATCCCCTCCCCGAGCTCCTTCCTTTCATCCCCGTTCCCTCGTCCTCCTTCCCCCCTTATCTCGCCTTCCCCTCGTTCTTCCTCGCGCTTCCTGGTCCTCCTTCCCTTTCTTCTCTCCTCAGCCACCTTTCTCCCCTCCTCCCCATCCCCCAGACTCCTTCTCCCCGTGCCCACGTTTCACACCCACTGGAAATAAAGAGCCGCGCTCTATTTTTTTTTCTCCCTTCTCCAAATGCGGTTTTAATTCTCGCCCGGTGAAGGAGGGAGAGCGAAAGAGGGAGAGTCGGTCACAGACAGGGATAATCCCCCTTCCTTTAAAGAACGGGCTGGAATTAATGAGCATTTTGTGATGTGTGTGTATTACGGGAAGAGGGGATTGTGCTTAGGGAAGAAGAGAAAGGCTCAGAGATGTGTTGTTTCACTTATTCTCCTATTTATCAGGCATCACTTGGAGACGAAACCTATCTGTAATATTTTATGTCTTTTTTTTCTTTTTTCCCCTGGTTATTTTCCTTCCTTCAGGCATCAGAGGTTTTTCCTCCCTTTTATCCATCCACCGTGCGTCTCTCTAATTTGCAGCTGCTGCTGCTGCTGCTGGGATTGCCTCAGCTGGGAGACGGTGGGGAAGGGGCGCGGGGAGCGGCGCTGGGGAGGGGGCAGCGGGTGGTGGCTTTCAGCGGCTTCTTCCATCCCTTCCCTCTAGGCCTTTTCCGAGGTCTGAGACCTTTCAAACCACCCACTTTGTATCCCAGCCAGAATCCAGGTGCCAGCTCCCATCCATGGCAAAGTTTGAGGTGCTGCTTTGTCTTGGCGTGGAGCAGGCTGGGGATGGCGAAAAGGATGCGTGGATGGTGGCTGGAAGGCCAAAGTGTCTCGTTGCGTGACTTCTGGCATCAATAAGTTTTTCTTAGATGTTGTGGTTGGTGGTGGGGAGCGACGTCGCTGCTGTGGGACTTCCCTGGCAGCCTTGCCCACTGGGGAGTTGGCGTTGGGGGTGCGTGTGCCCAGGGGAGCCCAGGGCTCAGGAAAGTAACTTCTGCTTATTTCTGATGGGGTGTAGGGCAAGGAGTAGGTGCCGTGCACCTGCTTCTCCCTCGCATCTCGTGTGCGATGCCTGTTTTCCTTTCGAGGTGGTGCTCCCTCAGTTGGAATGATCCGTTGGCGGTTGCATTTCTCTTTTCATCCCTTGTGTAGTGGCGGAACGTTTATCGAATCGTTAGTGTGCTTCGGACAATTTCACCCTTTTTTAAGCTTCCGTTTGCTGAGTTAGAAGTTTGGTTTTTACTTCATCGGGATGGATATGTTTTGAAAGCCCTGTTGTTTTGGAAGTCTACAGATAACCACAGCAGTTGATGCAGCAGATCAACTCTATCAGCCTGAATGATATAAGCACATGCTATACGCTATCTTGACAGGTATTCCCTACAAAGAAGCAATTCTGTTACCTTGTCAGGATTGTAGCAAATGCTTTGTGTTTGAGTCTGAGGTAAACGAGTGGCATAAATATAGGTAGCATTAAATGCTGATGCAAACAACAAATTTTATTGGCTTTGTGGCTTTCACAGTACTCCCGTTTTTTCTTTCTACCCACAGTGTCTATGATTGATATTACATACTGTGTCAGGCTTTTTGAACTCCAGGTCAAACAGAATTCTTAGTAGAGGAGTAGCAGTACCGACCCGAGGAGTGAACTTCTGTGCTCAATTGTGTAAATCATTGTTTACAGAAATACCACCCTGGCTGTGTGCAAGAGAGCTGTAATTCCATTGATGCTGGTGACAAAAGCCTCGACAGGAAAGCTCCGGTGTCACTTGAGCCCTCGCATGGCAATACAACCTTAATTTATGCAGATTTCTGAAAGCTCTTCTTTTAATATTAATGTTTTACATATATGGTACTACTGAAATGCCTTTGAGCCGCTGGGAAGCAAGAGTATTCATGCACTGAGACCTTAAAGCCAAAGGAAGCAATTAGATCTTCTCCTCTGACCCCTTGACTATTATAGTCGATTGGGCTTTATCCAGTTACTTTTGAGTGTAATGACTGGCATTTGGCTGAAACATATTTTCCAAAAAAATTGGAATTTTGAAGGGAAGACAGAAAGAGGTGGAGAATCTGCTGTTTATTAAGTTGTTTGGCTTTGACTTCCAGTCACTGGTTGCTGATGTGTCTTTCTGCACTGTGCTAGAGAACTCAAAGTATTGTCTTACCATGGAGGTGTTTATCTGCTGTAACACAGTAATCCCTCTCTTTTCTATCTCAAAAAAACCCCCAACTAAACTAGAATTCTTTAAAATTGTCACCGCGTACATTTTCGTCACAACTTGTTTGCGTTTTTCTAAGTCCATTTTTTAAGCATTTTTCTGAAAACGTGAGCTGGATACAGCACGCCAAAGCCTTGTCTCGTTTGTGAGTTTAAATATTGCCTCTCTAGTGTTACTCTTCTGTTTATACATTACATTTACATATTAACCCCTTATTTTCCGCGGCACAGCATTTTGGTCTCCTGTTCTGGAGTCCCTTTGTGGGACTGTGGCTTTCCACAAGAGTTCATCACCCTGTAGACCAGCATGGGTTTCTTGTTTGCAGCTTTGTAACTTTGTGTGGTTTTTTTTTTAAAGAATGTTTTGTTTCTAGCTAGTTTGAATGCATCAACCACTCCCGATGGCTTTTTGTAACTGATTCTCATTTGTGTAACATTCCATCCATTTAACACTTGTGTAAACTTGATCATGACTGGTCACAGGTTTGTATAGGTTGGGAAAGACCTTTAAGATCATCAAGCCCAACCATAAACCTTGCACTGCCAAGACAACCACTAAACCGTGTCCCTAAGTGCCACATCTGTGTCATAAGGACTTATGAATAATTGAAAAGCTTTCTCGTGATAGTGGCTCCACCTTTGGGAACTCCACATTAATCTGAGTTATGTTGTGTTGCAGATGTTTATACAGGCATAAGGACATTTTTACCAATTGGGTGTATCTATAAATACACCCTGATTAATTAATTAAATAAAACTTGATTAATTTAAGAAGATCAACTTTCATTAATTTTACTTCCTCTTATTTATTCTATTATGTAGCTGTTTTATCAGTTGAATCTCATCCAATTTTTCTTAAATTATAGTTCTTTTCAGGACTGCCATTGTTNCTCCCAAGTGACAGGGGACAGGACGAGGGGGAATGGCCTCAAGGTCCACCAGGGGAGATTTAGGCTAGAGATTAGGAGGAAGTTTTTTACGGAAAGGGTCATTAGGCATTGGAATATGCTGCCCAGGGAGGTGGTTGATTCACCTTCCCTGGAGGTGTTTAAGGCACGAGTGGACGAGGTCCTGAGGGACATGGTTTAGTGTTTGATAGGAATGGTTGGACTCGATGATCTGGTGGGTCTCTTCCAACCTGGTGGTTCTATGATTCTATGAATTACTAGCAAATCATCCCATTTCTGTGCAAATGCAGGATTACTTCTTGAATGGATCTGCTCTTTTGCACTGTTAGTGTAGAACAGAGTCTCTGTTTAGTAGCACACCTGTGTGACGGCTAAGATTTCTTTTTGTTCTTATGTATCTTCCCACTCCCCCCACTTTTTTTTTCTTGTTACCAAGAAATGTCTTAATCCTCACTTACCACTTTTTTTACACTTCCTGACTGAAAAAAGTGTGTAAGTTTTTATCCCTTAATATTTTTTTCCCCACATTATTTATGGCTTCTGACTTCTAGTAGCGATATTTATTGAAATCTGTTTTGTTGCCAAATGGTAGTAGCTATGACAATGCCTTCTAGGTATTACATGCTGTCTGAACATGTGAGTATTAGTTTTGTTTTTTTTTTTAATGTGTACAATGACACAGATATACAATTTATTGCATTTCTGTAGGCTTTTCCTTTTATTATAGCATGTCTTAAGGCTTGGCTGAAGCTATTAGAGGAAATCATTGCAAGAAATTGTTTATTTTCTCCATACTTTGGCTAAAGATATTAGAGGAAATCATTGTAAGAAATTGTTTATTTTCTCCATACTTTGTTCATAGGCAGTCCAAAGCATAGGACTTGTTTTGGTTTTAGGTATAACACCAAATGGAAATAATGAAGGGCAAGTATACAGGAATAAATAATAAAATGTGTAGTTGGAAACAGGAGGGGCAGGCATACAGAAATGCAGAATAACAGCATTAACGTAATAGTAATTACTGTAGTTTACTTCAGTCATAACTTGATCGGAATGTTTGTGGTCGGGTCTGTAGAAATTGTTCCCCTGAAGTTAATTTGAGGTGAGGTGCAAGGAGATGAGAGAAGAAGAACAGATGTGAAGACGGAGATTAAAGTAACAAAAAAAAAAAAAAAGCAAAGCTGGATTTTAGAGGCTAGAGAAGAGCTACTTCTTGATTAAGATAAACTTGTTTGTCTTGTGTAAACATAACATTTTCTAGGATAAACGTTCTTGAGGAATTAGATAAACAGTGTATCAGCTGACCAGCCAGAAGTTTCCCAGGGCAGGGCTTCCAACACAGCAGGTTTCTGCAGGAACCCGAAGCAGCAGAGCCTCTGGTTCCTCTGTGGAGCCCTATTATCGATGGGGATGGTCCCCCAGCTGTATCAGCAACACCCTGAACCTGCCTGTGATCAAACTGCTTCAAAGTCTAGCATGTCTTGAGCATCGCTGGAAACTAAAGAGACCAATAACAAATCAGTTGAAGACATGACAGCAAAGAACAGAAACCAGATTTTGGCCTGTTAAAAGTGTTTAATAACAAAGTAATTCTTGCTTTCTAGCTTCTCACTGTCTCATGGGATTCCCTAATACATCTAAAAATATCTTAAAGACTGATAACACTGTCGTGTTGAATCTTCAGTTGGGTAGACACAGCACTTGAGGGGCGTAAATGAATTTTGTCTCAGGTTTCTGGATAAAAGCTCAACATCTCGGTTTGCTAAATGTTTTTCTCAACATCATACGTGAGCCCTTGGGGGAGTCCTAAGGTGTCTGGCTCTAAACAAGGGTTTCATACAAGAAGGCATTCATGGAAGTTTTCATACAGAAAGATAGGTTAAGGTCATGTTTGCATAACAGAATGTCAGCTACTCGAGGAAATTAACTTGAGAGCATCGCTTACAGTTGGTTGAAAATCAGGGCTTTTGTGTTATGGGAAGTCTTAGTCTTTGGGAACAGTGTTGTGTTTTGGGTTGTAACAACATGCTGAAGTTTAAAATCTGCAGCAAAATGATTCCCCCGAGTAGGGACATCACCACTCCCCCGCCCCCTGAAATACACATTTTGTTTCAAATTTCATATCCTGTCATCAGACAAAGCATTTTGACTTCACGGGGAGCAGGAGGAAAGCTTTTCAGTAGTTTTTCATGGGCTGTGTTGACAAAGCACACCTTCCTTTGAAGTACTACTTCTCTGCTGAGTCAGCATTTCTCACAACTAGTTGTTTTCCCTTTTTTTTTCCTCAGAATATGTTTTTGGCTGGCTACGCTTTTCAGTCACATCATCCCTTGCATTAGTATTCTAGGACAGAGTAGAGTAGAGAAACATTTCCAACGTTGCTCCAGAGACCGCCCGAGTTTTTAGGCTCCTTAAGGAAGGAGAATTATTTGGTTAAGTGAAGCTGAAGCCTGTAGCAGTTAAAACATCTCACAGGCTTTTAATTTGAGAGGTGAGGAAATTAGTAGATTTCGCAGTTACGTAAAGGAATCTCTGTATTTAGTTAATTTTAAAGCTATTTTTATAGATATGCTAATCTGTAGTTAGCACTGGTGTTATAGTAATTATTATGTTACATGTTTCTCTCTGTGCTTGTCCTTGTCTTTGAAGCCACACAGTTTAAAAAACACGTATATTTTAGGTTATGCTTAAAGTAACATTAAAACAGAAGACAATTTGAATATAAGTGGCACTTAAATTCTTGAATACGCTCTCCTAAGTAGAAAGTAGAAGTGGTTTCCATCAGGCTAGTCTCCCAGTTGCCCAGATGACTTCTGCAAATGGGATTTAAGCTTTTAAGTTACTTAAAGCTTCTTGTAAATGGATTAATCAGTTTGGTTTTTTTTTCTAGAGCTAATCAACTTTAATTTCTAATACTCTATTATTTACTAACAAAAGCCACCCCTCTATATTCCATGGAAACTGCCTTTATGTAAATTCTCCATTGAAGCCCAATCAGCCCAGTGGGAGCAGCTGAGTCTCTCGGTTATCTCTGTTTTACTTATAAGAAATGGATGAATTGGAATTATTTTATTCCTTATATTATAAAAGCAGAAACTTGGTTCACCCTGTGTAGAGCTGAGACAACTGCTTCTATCAATTCCCTAAATCTTTTCCAGCATCAAAAGAAACTCTGAATCATAGAATCATAGAATCACCAGGTTGGAAGAGACCCATCGGATCATCAAGTCCAACCATTCCTATCAAACACTAAACCATGTCCCTCAGCACCTCCCTGAATCACCTCTTCCTAAAGATTTAACTTTCAGGTTAGATCATGGAGTAAAATATTACTACAAAACTTTACTAAGAACTGTATTGTATGTCACAATGTTAGAAGCAACAGTTGTGTCCTTTCCAGAGGAATCACGTTAACAAACATCGATAAAACCTCTTGAAAAGTGGCATAAAAATATTTGCACTGTTCATTTGCCTAAATAATCTGAGGCAGATAAATAGATGGGATGAGATTACTTTGTTTTTTTTCTCCTTCACTCCTTATGGAAAAACAATTTGGTTTTTGCTCCTTGATCTATTAAGATGTTTTCTGTAGTGTTCTGTAACTTTTGAGTCAGCTTAGAGATTTTTGAAAATAAATAAGTTGATGAGCATAAATAAATAGAGAATAATTCAGCTCATGACTATAAATGAACACAGAATTCATTTATTGGATTATTTCCCCTTCTCATTTAATACCTGATCAGCTGGGATAAGTTACCCAGGGTTAATTCTTGGGTTAACCATTATGGATCCTCCACTGGATGCAATATTGCGCCTGCAAGCAAGATGGGGCTGATGCACAGAGCTGAAATTGGTTCATGGGCAGTGTCGTGTAATAGAGCAGCTGATTATTTCACCAGATAAAAGCAGCAGAACTAGATGACTAGTTCTAAACATGACTAGATCTCATGCTTAAACTCGTGGAAGCAGAAGCTGCAGTCACTTTGGTATTTGCCACCGTGTTTATTGAGAAATTTTGAATATAGAAGCCAATTACTTTTTGGGGTTTTTTTCTCCATCTCTGTAAAAGGTCATGTGGTGAAAATGCTTATTTCAGTTTTTTTACCAAAATAGAAAAAAGATCAATTTGTAACTTTTTAAATTGTGCCAGAATATTTCAGTAAAACACATTGTATCATTTGTGCTCAGTTTTGATAGAGAACTTATCAAAACTCTTCAGCAGTGTTTGACTGATGGTTGCAAATTTTGACTGCTTAAGTTAATAAAAAACTGTTCAGCCTTTCAAGGAAAGGTATAAAATAGATAACAACTAAAATTTCAAGGAAGAAACACTCAAAGCAGGAAAGATGAGTGGTTTAAGTATCTCTTTTCTGCTTTTTTTTTTTTAACAGATGATGATCCAAAAATACCTCAATCTTTTAAGGCCAGCAGTGAGTGCACATAGACAAGCTTGGCTATAAAACAATTATCATTGAGCTTTCTTGTTGATGACTATCACTCATCAGCATGAGCAGCCCGCTTTGACATAATTTTGCAGGAAAAAAATCTGGAAGCAGGAGAGAAGCTCTTCCATTTGTAAAACATAGGAAAGCCAGTTAATTTAATACTTGCAGTTAAAATCTGTAAGCGAATCTTTAAAATGAATTTACAGAATTGAAAGAAGCAACTGCCATTTGTTACTCAGTGTTTTGGGTTTTTTTCGGTTTTTTTTGATTGGGGTCAGAGTGAGAGGGATTCGTATATTTTTTTATTGCAGCGTATGATCTCATTTCTAGTTCTCATACAAATGGTCTTGAGCGCTTACTATAATCAAGTCAGAAATGCAAATGTAAAATTACAGCTGCTTAGACTAATTTTAAACCTATCCATTATGCCTGTAATCTACATTTCCAGTACTCAGATGCTACGAAGAAATACTTCTAAGAAAAAAGAACTCGTCAGGAAGCCCATGAATGAAGGAGGATGAGGCTGTGTAGGGGTAGAATAGGAACAAATGGATTCAAACAAACGTTCTTGTTGGCTGGGAGCAGCAGTCCGAGGGCTCAGTATGCAAAGCTGTCACTTACACTTGGGTGGGCTGCCCGTGTAAAATTCAAGCCTGCTTCATTCATTGCTAGATATTGTTTCTGGGTCACATCTGATAGCTAGCAAGCACAGGAGCATTAATAAAAAAAAGTTTAAAACTGTTGCTGTCTTACAAATTGATTTTACTTGCATGGCTTAGAGAGAATTCAGCATATGGCTAAGGCAGCCAGCATACTGGATCTTTGATCTGCTCTTGCACTCTGAAAAGTTTTTCGGTTACTTGTATCCTTGAACGAAGTATTTCCTTTTATACTCAAATTCAAACTCTTGCCTTCAGGCCTGAGCCCTAAGAATATGGGGTCAGTGCAGGTCAGAGTAATGGTACCGTACAGCTGCTTTGTGGGTGCTGAAGAGCAGCCAGGACACGAGTTCTGAGTAGGATTGACTATCTGTGTGATAACCAGCATCAAACCTTTTATCGTTCCCCTGTGCTTTCCTCATATTCTAAATAATGCAAGTTCCAGAGCATTTTCTGCAGCCTTACAATACTTTTTGACTTCCCTTGTTATTCTGTGTTTACAGCCATCAGTATTTTTGTTTACAAATTTAGTCTAAGAATCAGAACATAAAAAGGGGTATCAGTGTTCAATATTTACCTTCAATTAGCAGGGTAAGAAATAGCATTTAGTTATTAATCTTTACTGTATTTGATATATTCAATTATAATTTCCTTAATGCAGTCAGAGAATCTGTCAACTCGCTTCTTGAAGAGTCTTCTTGGAATGCCAGCCAGAAATATTGTACTGTCCCAGGTCATCTCCAGCTCTGCAGCATAACCTAATTTACGTGAGAAAGTAATATGGAAGCATAGATTTTGTGCAAACGTAGCCCCAGAGCCTTCAGAATTAATGCCTTGAAGTAGCTGAGAAAACTGAGTGACTGTAGTAGTCATGGTGACTTTTCTTCTTGCTTTAAGTAGAAGCATCACTCGTTACTGGCCTTCATGTGAGCCTTAAGCTGGGTATTTGCTCAGCGAGCTGCACATTTGGTGGCAGCAAGGAAAAATCATAGATGTGTGGACAGATTCAACACATGAGAAAAGCAGTGTGGTTTGGATGCAAAAATAGCAGGCTTGCAAACAAAATTAGGTTGAGAGCTATAACGACGACACAAAGTTAGCTGCTTTTTTAAGGCTACACACTGTGTGTTCTCCTTAGTTGCTACTAGTTTTAGGACTATCCTGGCTTGACAGATACTGAAGTTGTACCCTTTAGCTCAGCTGTTGGAAGAAACTGCCTTGAGATTGACTGACCCTTAATACCTTGGTTGCATCCTAAGGGTGGAGTCAGATGAACTTTCTTTGAGCTGCTTTATAGCTTTTGGGTTTGCAAGGCTGATGCCAAGATGCACTGACAGCGTGAGTGTGTTCAGGACTCCTGTCAGCCTCATGAGTTCGGTTTTGCTGGGTGGTTGACAGTCAGCCAAAAGAAACAAAATCCAAAAATTACAGAGCCCAAGAACAGCTTCTTGGCTAGTTTTCCATAAAATGATCAGACAGCCAGAGGGAAAACACCAGAGAGGACTATTTCTGTGTTGTTTTTTTTTAAGCAGTTTTCCATAATGATGTAAAAATTAGGATCTCTTCTCCATAAAAGCATTGGAGATGCTGTGAAGTCCATTCTGTCACCATGATACCTAGAAGAAAGATTTGTTGTACTAAGAACTTTCCTCATCAACCCATAGGAGTCAATCCATGATACTTAAATATTCCTTGAGCAAGGCAAACTCTGTAATGATGAGGACATGGGTGGATCAGAATAACTAGCATTTAATTACACAAAAGAAATACTTTCTAAAGAAGGACTGAAAGCCACACTCCCCAAAGAACTAAGATGGTGGAGTTTAAAATTACTTTTTCAAGTGTGCTTGAAATTAGTGGTCTGAATTGAGAGTTTGAACCTGGATCTCCAAGATGCTGAGTGACCTTGTCCTTTCAGCTCTTGGCTGCACTGGTTTGGGTGTTTCTCTTTCGTTTCTATTCTTCTTGAAGAAGTTTTTATTTCCTTGGGATGAAACCAAGATCGTGAAAGTGAAAAAGAATTTTGCGGTTGTTCTTTTAAAAATGTATTTTTAATAATTCCCATGTAACTTGACGTGGAAATTACTTAGAACTGAAGTCACCTTTTGGCCGTTAAAGCATGAGGTATAGGAAATACAGTCAAAATAGAGCTGTTGTGAGAAAGGTCTGGTGCTTCAACAGCTTCAAACACTTGGAGCTCCTTTAAATAAGAGGGTAGTAGTGTGTAAATAAAAAAAAACGAACCCAAACCAAATAACTATATTGTGTAGATTAACTTCTTCATACTTTTTTCTTTTTTGGAAAAAAAAGGGCACTCATTTTGATTCATAGCTCTGGTGTTCACATAGTAGTCTTTTT
>WAAB01006061.1:27725-38899 GCA_013389865.1 Piaya cayana
CAAGGTATGTCGAGTCACTGTGTACTGACATTTCAGAGATGCCTCAGATAAGTGGAAATCAGTGACATTAAGACAACATCGTAAATGTTATCTGTATTACACATGTATGTGTCTCATATGAAGAATATCCTGTATGAAGAATCTAAATTCAATTTGGTCCTTTGGCTCTAATTACCGAGAGTGCTATGGAAAACATTATGAGATGAGATGCAAGATAGGTCAAGGATGGTGATCATTATCAATAGGTTAGAAAGATTTCATTATTTGTTTCCTCAAGCAGATCTTGGTGTCTGATGAGTGACTATTGAATTTTCATTTTTTGGACCTGTGAATTAAAATAGATGATTTTGATGAAAGTTTGTAATCACTTAGATTTCTTCTGTCATGATAGTGATACTGCCGTGTGGAGTTCTTGCGGGTGTTTAATCACTACTAAAAACTTGTTGGGTTTTCAGCCCAATTTATCAAGGTCCTCTCACTTGACAAACAAAACAAAACAAAAACCCTGACAAATTTTAGTTTTGTTGAAGATGGTGTTTGTTTATTGACAATCCTCATGTTTAGTCCAAACTTCAGTTCCAAAAATGTATGTCTATATAGTTCTAAATAATTTGATGAAAATTGTATGTTGATGGTATTTTTAAAGTTAAAAACATTTGAATGCGTCAAAACTGATTTTTTCAGAATAATGTGGAAAAGACAAAAAACTGACAACTTTATCTTTTTATTATAATAATTACATTTGCTTTCTGGGTAGCTTATGTGTTCAGCTAATGAACAGTTCCAATGCTGAACTATTTTGTGCTAAGTTTTGTTCTCAGGCTAAAGAAAAACAATAGTTTTTAAGAGCTGTATTTGTGTGAAAACTGTTCTCAAATGCTAATCATTGTAGAGGGACCTCAGTAAACTATAATCTGTGACTCATTTTATTTTATCTCAAGACAAGAGAATGTATGGAGATGCTTTTTTGCTGTGCGTCTGCTCTGAGTTGCTGCAGTTCAGTATTTACTGCCCTACTACGAGGGACATGGATTAGTGTTTGATAGGAATGGTTGGATACTATTTTTGTTACTACTTTTCGAGGTGAAAGTTTGTGATTTCATTAACAGCCATTTTAAAATCCAAAAATCCTGACAGAGGACTAAATTGAAAATAATTCTGCTTTCCATGTAGATAAACCAGAATTACATGAATAAAGATCAAGTTGACCTCTCCTCTGCTCTTCACAAGTCTCACGTGTGGCTTTATGCACCATTGGGAAATGGGCCGCATTATCCTCAATTTTGTAAATAATTATTGTTCTTTGTGTGATTATTTTTATCAAATACATATTTGTCGATTAATTTGCAGATAGGAATAGGTGTAGTTCATAAAATGCTTTTATTTTTTTGTTCGTTCTGTCAATATTTTTAGCACATGGGAGCAGGATACGATCCGGTTAGGCTCTGCCTTCTGTGGGAAACCATGCGTTGAATGAGGTCGTTAAACGATTTTCACAGGCTTTGAGCTCATGTTGTGTTTTGATAACCCTTGAAATCCAAACGATTATGGTACGTGTCAACTTCACCTATGGTTTCAACAAGTTAACTTGGGTCAAGTCAACGAGGTGGAGGGACATGGATTAGTGTTTGATAGGAATGGTTGGACTCGATGATCCGATGGGTCTCTTCCAACCTGGTGATTCTATGATTCTGTGATTCTATGAATTTGGGAGAGATGCTTTGTTCACCACCTCAGAGCACAAGGTTGTGTTTGTCCTTTAAATTAAGCAACAGTGATTAAATTACACGTGCTTTCGTGGTCCTCGTTGCTCCTGCCTAAAGAATGGGATGGTGACCTTAATGCTGACACTACAGAGAACTTGTGCTCTGTTACCTGTGTTTGAGATCTACCCCTGAAGTTTAAACCAGAGGCGTTTGTTCTAAAATACCAGCTTTGCGTTTTGGGGTTCTATAACATCTGGACCATCGCTACCCTAAGTATGATGTGGCAGTACTTATTCTCCCTGCATTCATTCGTTATGATTTGCTTAATATAAGAAAACAAGCCTGTAGTACATTTATTTGTAAGTGAAGAGAAAAAGATGGCTTTCTCTGGAATGTTGACAATGAGCTGTTTATTACCACAAGCTGTGCATTTTATTTTCTTTTAGTTAGAAAGCAGTGATTTGTCTGAATTTTTTTAGTGCTTTTTAAGTGAATAATGATAGAAGAGCCTTGCTACTTGAGGCTTCTTATGAACGTAGTTATTTATATGAGGAAAAAGTGTTCAAGCTTGGATTATTTATGCAGGGGAGAAAACTGGCTCTTCTGGATTGATATGATTTTTCTCTCCCATCTTCTCCGAACTAATTTGTTTTCTTTGTGCTCGATATACTCGCAACTTTTGAACAGTTAGGAGCTCCTTGTACATTTTCCTTGATAAAATGATCCAAAGCAGACCTCGCTGTCTCTTGTTCCAGGTGAGCTTTTTTCCCTCATGGTTTCAAAGAAGTGTTACAGCCTTTCATTTTTCTTTTTTTCGGTAGACCTGACTTCATCATACTTTTTAGAAAGTAGAACCGAAGCTTATCTTAGCTTAGTGATATCGGCATGTTCTTTTCTTAAATTTCAGATTTTTTTTTTTCCTGTCTCAACAATTAAGAGATGGAGCAGAAGATAAATAGCACTTCCTCTTCCTCTTTTGAATTCACTTTTGCTGCTAGTCCTCTCCTAGGATGGTCCTGGTGCCTAGGCTCAGCCCCCTAAGTGACTTGTGGTGTGAATCTACTGTTTGGCCACCAAATCATAGAATCATATTTCGCCTTCCCTGGAGGTGTTTAAGGCACAGGTAGACGAGGTCCTTAGGGACATGGTTTAGTGTTTGATAGGAGTGGTTGGACTCGATGATCCGATGGGTCTCTTCCAACCTGGTGGTTCTATGATTCTATGATTCTGTAATTGGTAATTCTGCCATTAGGAACGTGCAGTCATTGGTAAAAAGAGCATCCAAGCAGCTTTCCTAAAGCATTGTTAATTATTGACAGTAAATACAAAGAAACGATGTGGAGGATTTTATATCAATAAAGATCACTTCTACCTAGAGCCAAGAATGACCTAATTTTTTTTAGATAGACCAGCAGGATTTGTCTGTAAACAGTTCCTAAGCAACAGCTGCCTGTCCTCGAGGAAGAATGTCACTTTTTTCTCCACGACTCCTGGGGTTTATAGCCCTTCCACCCAAATGGGCGCCCTAGATTAGGGGGAGGCTGGAGCAGACTTGTCAGCAGGGCTGGTTCTCCTTTTCTCTAATAGCAACCACCTGCAGTTCACTGAGGTGTGTTGGAAATTAAATCACTGTCTCCTTTATTGTGGGTTTCCCGCAGCTTTGCTGTCGCAGTCCAGCACGGTGAATTAGTTTTGTGCAGTTTCATAAACATTCAGTAATGAGCAAAGAACCTTTATTTCTACTTGCATTTGAATCCGAGAGGCGACAAACCAGAAACAGCTAATTTTTATTTGTTTATTTATTTAATGGTTACATGGTTTGAACGTGTTTTAAGGTAAAAACAGATTTTTCACCACAGCAATTTTCTTTCTTCGTCAAAAATTGTATAGCGTCTGTCTCAAGGACTCAGGTAATTCAGAGGCACAAGAAAATGAGAGCCCATTGTGATCAGATTTTTATTAGCCTGCAGCTCACGTGACTGTTTTTCTAAGACTTACCTACGATAACCACTCTTGAATAATTTGCATCTAGAGGTCAAGCAGAAACAACCACCCAAGAAAGAGAGCGAAGGTTTTCTGCACTCATACAGTGGTAAATTGGGAAAAAGGGGGAAGAGAGAGAGTGATCTCACTAGTAGTTGTAATCTCCTGTGATCAATTTTAAACAGATGTTATTTGAAAATAGCAATCATTTTCCTTTAGCCAAAGATCCGTATAAGATGAAATATAGAAAAAAACAGTTTCTAAGGGGATTTTTGTTTGTCTGGGTTTAGTACAGGAATCTTTTAAAAGAAGCTTTACTTGAGGGCTTGGGAGACAAAGTAATTGATTCAGGCTAATAGTCATAAATGTCAGGTTCTGTATCTTGCAGCTACCATGACTTTCCTTAGCTGAGACTGCTTTTCAGGCAAGGAAAAGCCTCCTTCTCTTCAACCTGGAGAAGAGGAGGCTGAGAGGGGACCTCATTGCTCTCTACAACTACCTGAGGGGAGGTGTTAGAGAGGAGGGAGCTGGGCTCTTCTCCCAAGTGACAGGGGACAGGACGAGGGGGAATGGCCTCAAGCTCTGCCAGGAGAGATTTGGGCTGGACATTAGGAGGAAGTTTTTCACAGAAAGGGTCATTGGGCATTGGAATAGGCTGCCCAGGGAGGTGGTTGATTCACCTTCCCTGGAGGTGTTTAAGGCATGGGTAGACGAGGTCCTGAGGGACATGGTTTAGTGTTTGACAGGAATGATTGGACTCGATGATCCGATGGGTCTCTTCCAACCTGGTGATTCTATGATTCTATGAATCACAGATCTTGTGAAAAACAGGTTTTGCACCAAAGGCCACTGAAGTGGAATATGATCATAGTCCCACTTGGTAAGAGGTGGGAAAAAGTCAGCTGGAATCTGTCTCCCTTTATACTCCAAGTAGCTCTAGAAAAGCAGCCTTCAGCAAATATGGTGGAGGTTACTAACAGAAAAAGCCTGGATTTTAACGTACTAATTCCACGTTCCTCTTTATGAGTTGGTTTTGCCCGCTCTGTAAGCCAGCATTAGTAAACATTCATTGACGATTTGGGAGTACAAGAAGAGTAAACTCATCGCTTACCACCAGATGGTAGAACCTATGTACATGTATTGTTTATTTCATTTGTTTTTAATTTTTTTAATTTTCTCTCTCTTAGCTGTTACTAATATAATTAAATGTATTTGAGTTTGAAGAACAGTCTTCCTACTTTTTCTAACAGCGCCTGAAGAGACCTGTGGATGCTGGAATCAGATAGAGTTGAATAAGAGTTATTATTGATAATACAGGCAGTAGCCTACGGACTGATTTAAGGAAATTGTAGAGTTTTTGTTCCCCAGAAGAGGTAAAATTGTAGAGCTTTGCCTGAGTGCTTTTCAGAAAAACAGAGATCTCTGTACCTGTTTCTCTGTTATTGTGAGAAACTGTTTTGAATCTTAGAACTGTCTCTCTTTCCTTTGTTTCATTTGAAGAGATTTCTGCGATGTACAGAATGCAGAGTTAAAAAGTAATTGAGGCATTTTTTTCTGGCTTGCATTAAGAAATAAAAATGAGTGGAGGGAATTCTGACTTATGAAAGAGAGGTTGGAAGCTGTTATGTGCAACTGGGAAACCCAACAAGAAAGGCTGTTTAAAATACCGGTATGTTTAAAAAGCTCACGTTAGAGTCAAAACTATCTCAAGTAAGGAGAGGTAGGAGACATGAGCTTTAGGAGAGCTTTTTATGAAAAGGGCAATAAAAGTAACATTTGTGACAATCTTACTTTTTAGGGGCTGCTAGGGTGGCTGCCTGTCAAATAACGTAAAACTAGGGATGAAAGACTGAGAGTAAATTCTGGTTTTTTACTGGTTTTCAGCATTCTTGCCTTCTCCATTGCATTTTGGCCAAGAGAATCATATTGTTATAAAATTCAGAGTTTAAAAAAAAAAAAAAAAGTAAGCGTTTGTGGCTTTGTTTATTTCTGTTCATTTCTTATATAAATAAAACTAATCTCAGTCAGTCACTGTCAGTCAGTGGTTGATATTTACCTCTAGATTTGGCCAAACTTGCTTGATAATTTACTTTCATGTAGTAATAATTTATTATTATTATTATTTCTTCTCTGTTAGTCTGCGAGACATGGATGAATCCAAATGACATTATTTCTTTGTTACCAAATATTATTTTCTGTACAAGTAGAGTGCTTCTATCTTTTGCTTTATCTCATTTTATGGAAAAAAATCCCTTTTCATAATCAAACTATCCTCACTTTCCTGCAAATGTTGACAGAATGTTTGAAGACTGAAGGGAGTGAACTGCAGTGACTCATCTTCTGTTGAGAATAAACCTGATAAATTTGTGAATGAAATCTGACTTTGTGAAGCAGAGCATGTAGTTTGTTATTATTGCATTTTTGAGGGAGGACAGTGGTTTTTTTTGTTTTTTGCATATTTTTGCTTTTAACAGATGCACAGATCAGAAAAGTGTTAATTTAACTTGGGAAGTGCCGTCTTCCACATCTGCAAATCTGCAAATATTGGAATGAATTCGATTTAGTAGAATTTTATGATGACTTAGGAATAACTGCTTGAGGGGTTTGAGTAATTGTTAAAGATGCCTCTGTTGAGGCAAAGGAACTTTGATTCCTAAACCTGAACACCAATGCTAGGATGCCTGAAAAGAACTGAACACCAAAAGCTTGATGAAACTTCTTGACTATTAAGTAGCTTGTGTTGGAAGGAGTATAGGATTTTAGCAGAAATCTTAGTTGATGAGTGAAATATATGAAATGCCACAGTCTGCATAAGACTAGTTGTGTAAAAATATTTATGCAACTCAGAAAATATTAAACATGGTGATTGCAAGCAAAGTGAATAACGAAATCTGGTTTTCTTTCTGAGGTAGTAGTTGAAAACCAAGAGGACGTGTGGGTTGATTTGTCCCTGGGTATTCCAGCCTAGCCTGTAAGATCTAGCTGTTTCTGGAGTTCTTGAGTCTCAGGGTAGCAACTGGACAGTAGTTTTTAATTGAGAACAGATGTGTTATTGTTTCATAACTTCTCTCATTTATGTTCCCTCCATCTCTGAAACATCTTGCTGCAATTGGTTTCACAAATCTGAGGGAAGCAGCGCTGCCCATTTGATACTTAGAAACCTGACGACTGAAGAAGTTGAGGTGCATTTTGGTTCTTGTATCATAGGAAATATTGTGAATTCTCTTAATCTCTGTGTGTCTTTACTTGATTTTTAATCGTATTTCTTCTCTGCGATTTATATTGAAAATCGAAGATTTATGTGTGTTCAGATTCTCTTCGTATGGAGAGCATTCAGTGGTTCTTGAGACCTTAGAGATGCATCTTCTAGTTCTACCAGGCTTTTTTTGGGGTGGAAACATACATGACATTAAAGATGTAGATATGAAGTGGATTTATACAGTGACGTACATGTATTCCCCTGCCTCCCTTCTTTTCCTGAGCAAAGTTGTTCAGTTCTGGTTTTTAGAGGGCTTCCAAGATCCGTTCCAAGATCAGACTTCAAGCCAAACGTTATATATGCAAAGTAGAGTTGCTTTCCTAACGTTGTACCCCATATTTTCAGTGGTGGAGGACGCATTTTCATCTGCCATCTTTACCCTGGTCATTGAACTTGATCAGATCTGCAGTACTTTGTAGTAGAGTAGTCTGCTTTTATTACTAACATTATTGGTTTTATTATTAGGAAATGATCACGTCATTCTTCAACTTCTTTTTTTTTTCCCAAGAGGTGGCAGGAATTCAGTCTGTGCTACTATACAGGGGAGATGGGAGGTTGTGCTTTTCCTCCCAGAAGGCTTAGAATCCAGTTAGATAAACAAGTGAACTGTTCTATCAGGCGCTGTGGTTATACTTTTATGGATTGTTCTGTGATGAAGTAGCAAAAACCCTTTGGCTGTGGCAGAAGGTGTCAGAAAACAGTTTTGCTGAGCTGTAGGCAAGGATGACAGAAGAGATGATGCTACACCTCCAGTACTGCGTTCAGATTTGTGCCTCTTGGTACAAGAGGTCCTGAGGGACATGGTTTAGTGTTTGATAGGAATGGTTGGACTCGATGATCTGATGGGTCTCTCCCAACCTTGTGATTCTATGATTCTGTGATTCTAAGAACATTGAGGAGCTGGAGCACATCCAGAGAAGGGCAAACCCTGAAGGGTCAGGAGCACAAGGGTTATCAGGAGCAGCTGAGGGAACTGGGGTGGATTAGTCTGGAGAATAGGAGGCTGAGGGGGAGGCCTTGTCACTCCCTACAGCTATCTGAAGGGAGGTTGTAGTGAGGTGGGTGCTGGTCTCTTCCCCCAAGAAGTGACAAGGTGATAGTATATGGCCTCATATTGCACGAAGGATGGTTTAGATTGGATATTAGGAAATATTACTCTACCAAAAGGGTTATCAAGCATTCGAACAGGCTGCTCAGGGCAGTAGTGGAATCACTATCCTTGCAAGTGTTCAAAAAATGTGTAGACGTGGCACTTGGGGACATGGTTTAGTAGGCACAGTGGTGTTGGGCTGACAGTTGAACTGGATGATCTTAGAGGTCTTTTCCAGCCTTAATGATTCTACGATTCCAAGCAGAAGACTCTTGGTTTTGAATGAGCATAGGACTAAAAGCATTACTGTCAAAAATCGTCTGAAATAGTGATCATACACATTTTGGTTCAAAGCCTCATAGGCAGTGGGGAAAAAAAAAGCTGAATTCACTACGATAGTGTTTAATCTCCAAAAGGAACTACATGTACAGGGATACATGCTTCAGAGGCAGTTAGAAGGAGCACTAAAACATATTAATTGCTTCAAGGTTTTTGTTCTTAAGCAATTTCAAAGCAGTAAAGAAAGTAAATACTCATTAAAATAGAAAATACAGAGAAGACCACGAGGAATACGGACAGTACAGAAACTTTTTGCAACATCGCAGAATCACCGGGTTGGAAGAGACCCATCGGATCATCGAGTCCAACCATAATATTGACTTACGTAAAAACTATCACACTATCTAAAAACTATCACACTATGAAAAGATATAATGCTCAAAATATTATAAGAGAGGCCAAAAATAATTCTCTAAAATCATTCAAGATGTGAAAACCAATTATGAATCTCTTTCAAGAAGAGATTTGGAAGCAAGAAGTGTTCCAGCGATTTGGCAGCCAGTAGAGGCAGACGAGGTAGAGTCACAAAGCAAGGAAAGCCAGGGAGATTCTCTGTATCCTTGTTCACTGTGAAACAGCTTGTGAAGGGTTTTCACAGAAGAGCTTACAAGGAAGGTGTCTCAGACTGAACTGTTAATTAAAGGTGTTTTAGAGGAAATGGGATACAATGCACCATGTCACTATAATTAGATAACCATGCATTCTTTTTTTTAAAGTGATAGATTTCACACTTGCTTCTCTCTATGTCTAAGATACAATGGCTACTGTAAGCGCCAAGTTCCAAACCGCAGTGAGCATGGCTTAGTTTCATCTTTTAGAAATCTTGGATTAACATTGTCTGACTTTGCCAATTTCTATTAATGCTAAGTGCATTCTTTTTTTTTGAAAAGTTACATAAGGTTAGTATTTCACCTTGGGTTTTTGGTGGTTGTTTGTTTGTTTAACACACTTCACTTTCCATGAGAAACCTATCTGAAAAGTATTCATATTCTATTGAAGTGCCTGTTGTAGTTTATTTTCCTGATAACCTGAAAAGTTTCATTGCCATTTTTGAACTTATCTGAGTTCCTCTGTTGTCATTATCTTCCCAGAGATTATTTTTTCAGACACGCTGATTAAAGATTCACTATCAAGATGGAAACTGTGTATGAAAAGAAAAGTTCTTCTCTGGAAAAATTAATCTGATGTTAGCTAAATTGCTTTTTTTGAAGAACTGGCACTTTGTTGTCACCTGTTTACTACTTGTGTTACCTTTAGCTTGCAAAGACCCGTCATTTTTGAATTAATCTCATCAAAATCCCATTTATGTGTTTATGCAAGAAGCTACTTCAGGTTTTAATTTCAGTAAGGAAGAAAAAACATTCTCTTTCTTACTTTCCCCGCAAGGCCAGAGGATTTTCAGTTCCAGGAAGGGTTGTCTGGTAGTCAGATGGAAAGGGTTTGAAGACTGAAAAAGAAACCAGTTAGATCTGGTTTCCTCTGTGATCAGGGCACATGGTGATGGTAATTGCTTGGACAGGTTGCAAACAATTCAAAATACAGCCCTGAAGTTACTGCACCTTTTTGTCCTGGATTTGAAGGCAAGGAAAATCCTTATTGTTGTTCTATATCTGTATGTCTAGATGTAGTCTGGTGGGGGGTTTTTTTGGTGTGTTTTTTTTTTCTTTTTTTTTTCCTTCTTTCTCCTGAGCTGTAATTATTCTCTTTTGTAATGCTTCTCCAGATTCATCTCGGATCCACTAGTGATGGAATCTGTTTCCTTTTGAGAACGGCACCATAGAATCAGTGAAAAAACTGCTTTTAGTTTTTTTAAAATGCCCTCACATGGAACCTCATGTAATAAAGTTTCTATTTTTTAATATTTGAAATCCCAATTTTTTTTTGAGATTGAGTTGTTTTGGTTTTTTAAATCATATTAATTTTGACCTGCCTACTTACAGCACTTGGTTGTACAGAACCGACAGCATCTCAGCTTTGAGTAACTTGACTATGTGGGTATGGCTGTTACTTTCCCAGATGAATGAGTTTGGAGAATTGTCAGTGAAGTAGTTGGTGCTGTATCTCTCACTGGAACTGTACAGTCTGTATCCATGTGTGTTTATAGATGTCTGCTGGTTCAGAAAGAACAGTTGTAGGGTGATGGATTATTTTAAGGATCCAGCGCTGTTCTTCAGACCTCTTTATGTAAGAGATGTAGAAAGATCCCATATTTAAATTCTACTTATTTTCTGACACATGGATTTCTCTGAATTTCAAGAGGATCATGCAGGTTTTTTTTCCTTCTGTGATGTTAGGACAATCCAAGTAAGCTGAGTTACTTGTATGTATTTGTCTGCTACCCCTCTGCTCTATTCTTCTCAAGAGCAGAGATTTCTATCCAGAAAGCTAAGTACATTCTCTCTACTGTTTTGTAGTGTGCTTTCACAAGACAAGTGCCGTCTCGCTTCTGGTACAAATGGATGCAATCAAGGCAGGTTCTAATCCACGATGATTGCAGATTTCTTTGAAGTCACTGGGTGTCCTCTTAGACATCCTCTTAGAGGCTCAGCAGAGGGGATGTTTAAGCAGCTTTCTGAGTGTACCAGGCTTCCCACCAACTCCTATGAAGTTGCTGTACTTTTCTCATCTGCTTAAAATTCATGTGCTCCTGGCTTCGTAAGACTGCTTTTTCTCTCCTCCCCCTCTCTCCCCTCCTCTCCCCTCTCTCCCCTCCTCTCCCCTCCTCTCCCCTCCTCTCCCCTCCTCTCCCCTCCTCTCCCCTCCTCTCCCCTCCTCTCCCCTCCTCTCCCCTCCTCTC
>WAAB01006061.1:51488-66832 GCA_013389865.1 Piaya cayana
GTCTCTTCCAACTTGGTGATTCTGTGATTCTAGGAAAGGAGGTTGTGGTGAGGTGGGTCTTGGTCTCTTCTCCCACGTTACAAGTGATCAGGCGAGAAGAAATGGCCTCGAGTTGTATCAGATGAGGTTTGGATTGGATATTAGGAAATATTACTGTACCAAAAGGGTTATCAAGCATTCAAACAGGCTACCCAGGACAGTGGTGGAGTGACCATCCCTGGAGGTATTTAAGAGGTGTAGATTTGGTTCTTAGGGACAAGGTTTAGTGGTGTACTCAGTGATCTTAAAGGTCTTTCCTAACTAAAATGATTCTGTGAAGTACTGGTCCTGTGTTTTGAGGTGAGGGGGGTGGGGGGAAGGGAATGTGTCAGTGGAAAATTGTTTTTCTGCTCTTACCTGCAAATCCTCTGTTATACGGTGCCTGCTGACAAGAAGCCATCTGTTCAGTTTCTTCCTTTGGAGCTCACATAGCAAATTTTGAGCAAAAGCTTTTCCAAAGCTGCTTTTCCTTGACACAAGAGAATGGTGGAATAAAGGATCTAGAAACACATTTGAAAAGTAGCAATTCAGACAATCCACAATGTGTATGTACATGGATCCTGAGGCATAAAATGTCCCCAAGCATTAGGTTAATGCATTCCTGTGTCGATATCATACTGGTAAGCTGGAGAAGAGCAAGTTTTAAAAGAATTTTTTGGGTAAGTGTGGAAAAGATTTTATTTGGTCCTTCCTATCTTCCCCACTCCTTTAATGAGTCGATGTTTATTTCTGTTTTGTTTTATTTTTAAGTGACCTCTCACTCTAGAGCAATCAACTGATTGCTTGATTAAATTGAGATGTTTTACATAATCAAATGAGCTTTTTGCCCTTTCTTGCTTTAGTTTTTTTGCTTTTTGTGGAGATCTTGGTGTTGTTACAGGTATTTTCTGTTTATGGAAGTTGTGGCTGGTAGGATTTAGTTTATTTTGACATGCACTCATGCATTCCTGTAGCTGGTTCCTTTTAAGAAGTTACTGTGATTAAAGAGAGTATAAATTGTACTTTCTATACTTAGCCTTTTCATATCCTAATGTTTCCTCCACCCCCCCCCCCCCCCCCCCTTTTTTTTCTTTACATCTCAGTTATTTATAGACTTTTTAGTGCGAATAATTTACAGTTCAAAGCCTTTGGACATTAAGACCTTGGGATATATTTGGATTTCCTGATTCTGTGATTTTTTTTTTTTTTAATCAGTGGTTAAAGCAGCAGATGGACACCTTGGAGCATCCTCTTCTTATGTACTTGTTTTTTTTTTCCCCCCTCTGTTCTTTTTTATTTTTTTTTTTCTTTTGTTATTGTATTTTTTTTTCTCCTTTGAGCATCCTCTTCTTATGTACTTGTTTTTTTTTTCCCCCCTCTGTTCTTTTTTATTTTTTTTTTTCTTTTGTTATTGTATTTTTTTTTCTCCTTTGAGCATCCTCTTCTTATGTACTTGTTTTTTTTTTCCCCCCTCTGTTCTTTTTTATTTTTTTTTTTCTTTTGTTATTGTATTTTTTTTTCTCCTTTGAGCATCCTCTTCTTATGTACTTGTTTTTTTTTTCCCCCCCTCTGTTCTTTGTAAAGTTTCTGTACTTCCTTCAATCGATAATGTTCCTTTCCTTTTTTTCCTATGACTTTGTGATCCTTTTCAGTTAAACATGTCACACTCTCCTTTTCCTGCTTTCTACCATGACTTCTTCATTTGATCTTTCTCTTTAAGTTTACATGAATTCTTGTCACGTTTAACAAATCCCATTTAAATGTGGTAAAATGATTTCATCATGATAAGGCGGTCTAAAGCAAAGGTTGAGATATCTGTAGTCACTTCTCTATCCCTACCAGCACTTAAGTTAATTACCAGTGAGCGCTATTTATGAAACTGTAAACACACTTGGCTGTGTGCTTTTAATCAAGCAGTTAAACATTTCTGTGGTCATTCAGTTACACGGATACTCTTTGTCTTGATTTTGATTGAAGACTTCACTTTCTGCATTAACTAATTTTTTTCTTCATATGGGACATTAGGCGCTTTTATATCTTTGCATTTAAGCGTCATTATCTATTAACGAATATCACAAAGAAACCCACCCACCACTACTCTTCAGTGTCTTAAAACCAGCAGTTTCTTTATGAATACGGAGGCAGCTTCAATCATGTTATTCATATACCCTTAGTTGTGGTTATTTTTTTCCAGATAAGATTTTTTTAATGATTTCTTCATGACTTTTTTTCCTAAGCAGCACATGTGTAAAGGGTGAATTGGGGAGTGTTGAAGAAAGGAGGTTGTGCTCTGCTGCTTAGGATGTTTACCTAAGGGCATAAGGACTCTGGGAATAAATACTTAGGAAAGTATTCAAGGCAGCTTTCTCCCAGGCTGTAGAAAGACTTATAGCTGTGAGCTAAGTGATGAGAGAAGGTCAGGTTGGATGGGACTTTGAACAACCTGATCGAATGGAAGGTGTCCCACCCAGTGGCAGAGGGGTTGGAACTGAAAGATATTTAAGGTCCCTTCCAAGCCAAACTCTTCTGTGATAGTCTAGGTTTCTATGAGTTCTTATGTCTCTAAATTCATAATGACCATTGCTTCTGTTTGTATGGGATAAGCTGCTGTACAAGGAGCTACTGAATTACTGTTCTGAATTACAATGTGCAGCAGGGTCATCTGGACCCAAGTCCTAAAGCCTTGAAGAGAAAGTGTGCTTAAGATAAGCTCTTTTCTGATTCCAGTCAACTACTTTGAATGGCATTCTGCTCAAAGAATAGCTAACTTGAGGCTCTTCGAGGTTCTGTTTATCACAGAGGCGGTTAACGTACTGGACTCCACTAGTAGGTTCCTTCAGTTAATGGCCTCAAGCTCCGCCAGGGAAGATTTAGGCTAGACATTAGGAGGAAGTTTTTCACAGAAAGGGTCATTGGGCATTGGAATATGCTGCCCAGGGAGGTGGTTGATTCACCTTCCCTGGAGGTGTTTAAGGCACGGGTAGACGAGGTCCTGAGGGACATGGTTTAGTGTTTGATAGGAATGGTTGGACTCGATGATCCGATGGGTCTCTTCCAACCTGGTGATTCTATGATTCAGAAAACTTCAGTATGGCAACAAAGAATGACAAGAGACTTTACTCAGGAGTGAGGAATTTTTTGACAGGTTTCCACGTTCAGATGGGGAGGTTGGAACTGGATGGTCTTTAAGATCCCTTCCAACCCAAATCATTGTGTGTTTCTATGATTCATGTGAATCTGGAGGCTTCAACAGAAGGACATGCAGGTCATGTATAGGGGCACAAACAAACTTGCATGCGGGGTGTCTGTGGTCCTCTCTTTCAGATCTCCAGTCTGGTTTACCAACATAGCATGAATTTCCCTTTGGAAAGAGAAAGTAAAATTCTTCATTAAATGTGCCTTCATTTCTAATTAGGAGAATCCCCTTATAAGAAAAGGCAATGATATTTTTCCCCTGCCAGAAAGGAATTTTATCCTGATAAGAATTATCCCATTTTTTTCAAGAAGACTATCAAATATATTTTGTAATAGGGGAGAATTCAGCCAGATGTATCATAATTAAATATTCTTACCCAAATAACCTTATTTTGGAGTATCATGCTTCTTGCCAACTCTGATCTTGCAAGCCCATTAGCCTCCTATTTGGGGCTAAGATTGTACTAAAGATTTTTCTGGTCACAGTAGAATTGGAATCCATTCTGAGGGTTTTGAGACTGGTAGTTTATATTTTTTTATCTAAAAGAATGATTATATGTTACATTGTACACTGGCAGTTATATGTTGACATAAGGGAGCAAAAAGATAGTGTATAAATCCCAAAAGGGTTTGTAAAACAACTCTAAACCTTAAAAAAAGAGTAGATCTACATGGACAAGGGATTTAAAAAAAAAAAGCACTTGGTTAGTCTAAATATAGATCCTTGCTTCTTGATGAGAAGCTTTACTTCTATACATTTTGCTGTGCAAATTTCTTATTAATGTAAAAAGCCATAAATTCTCTTTGTTTTTTTTTTGCTATGATTTCACTGTAGATGCTTCAAATATTAAAGCAAATTATTACTTGAAATGGCTTTAGAATCACCTTAGAGTTTTGGAAATGCTAAGCTTTGGAAGATGAACATCACAATTTCTCTTGGGCTGACAACATTCTTCTGGCTGAAGTTTAGTGTTTAATAATGTGATAATATGAAACTCTTCATGACCAATATTAATATTTCCACTTTAATATAGATTAAAAAAAATCATCTAGATAAAGAAAAGCACTGGTCAAAGTCCATTGAATTTTATAGTGTGAATTGCTGAACTGTATTCCTTGGAATAGTTGCTATGGAAATTCTTTTTTTTGCTGGGTTTTTATTATGTATGCAGTGAAACATTTAAATAACAGAAGGAATTACAGATAAAGTTTGAAGAACAGCAGTAAATATTTTAAACGGAGGATTCAGAATAATCATTGAATTCTAAGTTGCCTGCACAATGCTGTTCCTTTTTGTTTTATCTGTTCTCTTCACAAACTGACCGTACACTTCAGTGTTAGTGGCGTAATAGGTTATTTTCCAAGAAAATTTGGTTAAGAAGAATACGCAGCCAATTTAGATATTGGCTTTATAGCTAGTGGTTTTCATAGAATCATAGAATCACCAGGTTGGAAGAGACCCATCGGATCATCGAGTCCAACCATTCCTATCAAACACTAAACCATGTCCCTCAGGACCTCGTCTACTCGTGCCTTAAACACCTCCAGCAAGGCGAATCAACCACCTCCCTGGGCAGCCTGTTCCAATGCCCAATGACCCTTTCTGTAAAAAACTTCCTCCTAATCTCTAGCCNGGCTAAACACCCCCAGCTCTCTCAGCTGCTCCTCATAAGGCCTGTTCTCCAGCCCCTTCACCAGCTTTGTTCCTCTTCTCTGGACTCACTCCAGAGCCTCAACATCCTTCTTGTGGTGAGGGACCCAGAACTGCACACAGGATTCAAGGAGCGGTCTCACCAGTGCAGTTTTATGTCGGTCTCTCCAAAGCTAGGCAGAATAAAGCTGTTATTAACCCAACGCAATAAGTAGGCTTTGAGGTCAAGGTCTCCCTGCAAGCTCAGTAGCACAGCAGTGGCTTCCCTGGCCTTTAAAATGAATAGATCTGAGTCAGGTGTCCTCAATAATGCATATGCCTTTGTAAACAGGTTCTTTTCTTTTCTTGAATCAGATCTTACAACATTATGAGCTTTCTGGTCTGAAGTTAGTAAACAAAGATCTGACGCTGTAATTTACGAGTGATTATCGTTCATGTAGCTGGTTCTGAAATGTGTGATGTAAAGAGGGAGAAATTACTTCTGATTATCTAAAATATAATCTAAAATTTAATTCTACCACATGTATCATACACCATCAGCTTAATAGCTGAATCAAAATCTGCCTTCCCTTATTTAACTTTTTGGTATGTATGGAATCATAGAATCACCAGGTTGGAAGAGACCCACCGGATCATCGAGTCCAACCATTCCCATCAAGCACTAAACCATGTCCCTCAGCACCTCGTCCACCTGTCCCTTAAACACCTCCAGGGAAGGCGAATCAACCACCACCCTGGGCAGCCTGTAATGAACTTTATTTTCAAACGCTTGAGTGTACCATGTTCAGTGACTTTAGAACAAGCAAACATGTCACGTTCATGACTTTTAAAAAAAGTAAATACACTGATGTAATCAGAAACTGTCAACAGAAAGTAACATATGTCTTTTGAATCCAATGTTGATGGGAGAAGCATTTGATGGGAAAAGTTTTTGAGAGCTACTAAGAGAAGAAATAATTGGGGCAAGTCATTTGAAAAATAGAAATTTAGAAGTATTCCCGAAAGGTCATTAATAAAGCCATGAGGTGTGCATGCAGTAGAAAGGGCGTACGAAATGAGAAAAAAACCCACAAACTTGAAAAGTATATTCAGAAAGATGAAGGTGTAAATCACGCTTGAGAATTTTGGATGCTTTAGTCACCCTGTAGTCATCATCAATCTTACATAACAGAAACTCTAATCTTTTAGCATTGAAGAGAAGGTTGCTAGCGGTTTTCAATGAAACGGGTTTCTGCAAGGGGAGAAAAAACTCCCCACTCTTCTAGGATCTCTTTGTGTCAGCTTCCTTTCTTTGAATTGCCAAACTGCTGATCAACGCTATCGTAATCTGCTGTGTTTAGGCTCATAATTATAACTTAAATTTGGTGGGTTGACTGCAGCACCAGGAAGCAGAACCTAAAAAGAAAACTAAAGTTAATTCAAATATTCGGAAGAATGATATGGTATCACTTGAGACTTGAGTCTCAGGTTTGTCAGTAGGCTTATCATAAAATATCTGAGAAAAGTCCAATTAAAATCTGGTTAGTCTTTGAAATGTGTGTACTGTGCAAGTGGTGAGATTTTTTTCAATTTTATTTTGTAATGTTTCTTAATGAAATTACTGAGATGGCATAGTTCTAAAACAAGACATTGTATGCATTGTTTCAGTTATTGCCAGTAACTTATAAAAAATACCTTTAAAAGATTAAGAGTGTCCCAAAACAAGTGTAGTTTCCAAGTCTTATGAGGAGCGGCTGAGAGAGCTGGGGGTGTTTATCCTGGAGAAGAGGAGGCTGAGGGGAGACCTCATTGCTCCCTCCAACTGCCGGAAAGGAGGTTGNGTGGTTGACTCCCCTTCCCTGGAGGGGTTTAAGGTGCGGGTGGATGAGGCGCTGGGGGCCATGGTTTAGAGACTGGTGGGAATGGTTGGACTCGATGATCCAATGAGTCCTTTCCAACCTAGTGATTCTGCGATTCTGTGAATTTTCTGGTACTTTTACATGGATTTTACTAGTAGAATGTTATCAGAAAAGTAATTGGTGCTACATTGCATTCTTAAGAAAAAAAAATGGAATATTAGAGAAATTGAGCTATACAAAGGTTTAGATGTTTAAAAAACCTAAAATATAATGAAAATTAATTCTAATACAGCCAATCTTTACGTTTTGGGTGAATGAGATGCTGGTTGCCTAAAGTGACTGGATTTTCTTACTTCAACTGCACTGAAGTTGCATTCTGAATTTTATATGTTCTATTTTCTTGCTGAATGCAGTAGCTGTGTGGCTGTATGGTTCTGAAATGATAATGTTGAACATCTCACAATCAGAAAATGATTTTTTCAGTACTTTGGTGAACTGGAGGAAGCAGTGTGTTTGTTTATTGCAAGGAAAGAGAGGACGGCATGGGTCAGATGACATTGTTCAAAATCTAAAGCTGAGGAAGGATTTGAAACAAAATCACGATGGGGCAGCCACAACTTGCCTGGGCAACCTGTTCTAGTGCCTCACCACTCTCAATGTGAAGAAATTCCTCCTTATATCTAGTCTAAATCTGCCCCTCTCCAGTTTATACCCATTGCCCCTAGTCTAATCACTACAAGCCTTTGTAAAAAGTCCCTCCTTAGCTTTCTTGTAGTCCCTTTCAGGTACTGGAAAAATCTGTATAAGGTCTCCTCGAAGCCTTCTCCAGGCTGAACAAGCCCAACTCTCTCAGCCTGTCCTCATATGGGAGGTGCTCCAGCCCTCAGATCATCTTTGTAGCCTCCTCTGGACCTGTGGGTGGGGTGATGTTTTGTTCTGCTGGTAACAGCTCATTGCATGCTTCTGACTGTGATCAGGATGAGGGATCCCGATCTGGGATGAATCTTTGTTCTGTGGAGTGCACGCTGTATGCATAGTCATGAGGAATTATTTGACTTCTGTCTACAATGACTTCTATCTAGGTGTAGTTTGGCTTCTTGATGCAGCTGCAGCCACCTCCTGTTGACAGGGTAAGCGAATATTCTTCCTGGCTAAAAAGTTCACGCACAGTCATAGAAAAGCAGAGTTATTTTCTACCGTTACTGCACAGTTCTGTGTTAATCAACACAATTTAGTGAACTGCATCGCTAGCATCCAGAACTGTCACTTTCTTTAGACAACCGGGGTCATTGGTGTAATCTGTAGGACGGATATTTTACAAGCGATGGTCCCAGAAGGGTTTTATAAATAACTGCTGCTTTCCTGGGAGGTGATATCTGTGACTGGCATTAGTGGTGTAATTCAAAGTTATGTAGCAGCATTGAGGTTCTGCAGCAAAATAAATGTTCCTCAAAGGTCAGATTGAATGTATGCAGTCAAGTCTGGCCTCGTTCCCAGATTTTATGAATGAAAACATAATATTGGGCTTGTAAAATCATATCCTTTCTCTTTTACTGGAAAGTAGCCCTTTTAGCATACTTCCCTTAGAATTTGTAACTGCTTGTGTAATCTGGTGTGAAAAATGAGATACTTTGCCGTTCTGTTTCCTTGGGTACAAGATTGTCTTCTGTGTGGTCCTTATTTCAGATGATTGCTTCTTTTATGTGACATAGTGGATGCCATTATAACATTTTGACATGCCTAAGCATACGGGGATCCATGGCTGATGTTGAAATTGGTTCCATCCAAAATCTTGCTGACTTGTCTACTCAATACCCGAGTCTTGTATTTCCATGGTTTGCACAGGAAAGCAAAAAAAAAAAAGGAGATATTTTTGGAAAAAATAGTGCATTTTTGCTGCAATACCACAAAATGACTCGATAGTTTCTGTAGGAGTTACATGGCATAAGGCAAAGCTGAAGTGGTTTAGAATTCTAGAATCCTAAATGAAATATGTATATATTTCACCTTGGTTTGTTTTGATTATTATTTTATGAAGCTTAGCTTTATTCTTTCTCCACTAAGACCTTTCATGAAAATCTCAAAAATCATAATGTGGCTGTCAATGGGAACTTTGCTTTTAATTTAGCTTTTCTGGAGTTGCTGGCATATTTTAACTACTTTCCAATTATGCTTTCTAAAGTAAATAGTCATTAGAGAGCCTGATTCTATATTTTACTTATAATCAGGTTTTGAGTATTTTGTCATGTACAAACTACTTCAGGTACCCATGGAGTCAATACCCAAGTTATTTAAAAAAAAAAAAANATTCCACAGTGGCTGGTGGAATCATTACTCAAATATAAGTTTTTTGTTTGTTTGTTTTGTTTTGTTTTGTTTGATAAAGTTAAAGCTGTTAAAGTAGTTTGTTTGTCTGTCATATGACATTTTCGAATACTCTCAATAGATTTAGTGTTTGATAGGAATGGTTGGACTCGATGATCCGATGGGTCTCTTCCAACCTGGTGATTCTATGATTCTATGATCTGGGTTTTATACTCTTTCGCACACTATGTTCAGTTTTGGACCTGTCGGTACAGGAAAGAGATCGTGCTGGAGTGTGTTCAAGAAGGGGAACAAAGCTGCTGAATGGTCTAGAGTAAAAGTCTTATGAGGAGTGGCTGAGAGACCTGGGCTTGTTTAGTCTGGAGGAGAACGAGGGGGAGTTTTTATTACTCTCTACAGCTGCCTAAAAGGAGATTGTAGCGAGGTAGATGTTGGTCTGTTCTCCTAAGTAGTAAGCGATACGATGAAAGAAATTGACCTCAAGTTGTGTCAGGGGAAATTTAGATTGGGTATTAGAAAAAAAATTCTTTACCCAAAGAGTTGTCAAGCATTGGAACAAGCTGCCCGGGGCAGTGGTGGAGTAAACATAAAGTTGTTTAAAAAAAAACAAACGTGCAGTTATGGCACTTTGGGACATAGTTTAATAGGCACGGTGGTGCTGGGCTGAAAGTTGGACTGGATGATCTTAGATTAAATGTGCTGAACCGTGACAGTAAGCCGTGCCACATTTCAAATTGAGATTCCAGGGGTAAGATATAATCACCCAGACTGACAGATGATACTGCTTGTTTTCTAGATGGGTAGTGATAATGCACTTTTTGCTCTGAAAATAGAATTGTCATAACTTGGGACTGTGCTTGGGCAAACATAACATAGAATCATAGAATCACCAGGTTGGAAGAGACCCACCGGATCATCGAGTCCAACTGTTCCTATCAAACACTAAACCATGTCTTTCAGTGCCTCATCCACCCGTCCCTTAAACACCTCCAGGGAAGGTGACTCAACCCCCTCCCTGGGCAGCCTGTTCCAGTGCCCAATGACCTGTTCTGTGAAATTTTTTTTCCTAATGTTCAGCCTAAACCTCCTATCCATCCAGCAAGGTGAACTTAGTGGTGTAGCCAGGTGCTGATGTTTCTAAACTGCACTGGGACTAGGCAGAGATCCTATTCTTATGCATTGAAATGTAAACCGTGCCATAACTGCTCAATATTTAATATTTGCTACCATTTGTACGAAGGGATAAAAGGTTTCCACCTTTTATTTCCACTTTTTATTTCCACCTCCTCTCTCCATCTCCTTAAACCAGGTTTTCTTTTCTGTTTTACACTACAAGGGAAGAATAGAGTTCAATAAATGGAGATTTCTGTGATTTGGGGTAGAAGAATGTGATGACTTTTACTTGGCTTTAGTCAAACTGGAGGTGCCGTTCAGCCTTACTTGGGATTTTCAACCAATGCTCTCAGGTTCTTGAGTTTTAATATTGCATTGATCAAGAAGAATGTTAAATGTGAAACAGCATTATCGTGCCCTTCAATTACTGTGTGTGAGCCTAGAAGAAATTGCATCGTTTTTCAGCTGGAGTAATGAAGACCTTGGTGATGCAAGTAATGACAAATTAAGTACTTGATTAAATAACAGGCAGCATATATCTCTTTAAAGAACTAACAAGTGTCCTCTAAAACATGTATGTTGTTGTCTGAAGGAGGATATGCAGATCAGAATATAGGCAAATATTGGATTAAATGCTAATTTCTATAAACTGATGATCCAACACTGCTAATAATTGGAATCTACGTATGTGCAGGCACGTGGGAAAAACTAGTACCACTCATGCCTAATGTTGCATAAGAGGCGACGGGAACTCAGAGGCAAATGCATGAAGAACTCATCAGACACTTGTAAACTGGAGCCAGGGTGCAGATTTTTTTTTGGATTCAGGCTTCTGTAGGTGGATGCCGCAATGTTTTGTTGGATCAGCAATGTGCAGCGTTAAGCTTTTTTGTGTAGTACATGAAAAAATCCTGTGTGACACATCCCATTTCAGCCTGAACCGCGCGGCTTGGCAAGTCTGAGTGAGTCAGGCCTCTGTAAGAGGTGAGATTAGAAATGGACTCTCACACTATCAGGTCTGGCTGGAAAAGCAGTAGCACTGGAAAACGGGAAAGGCACGAAATGCGTATAACCTCCAAACCAACATCTCCTTGTTAGAATGGAATTTGCTTTGAAATTTTGTTGACTGGCAATCAGAAGGAATTTTTGATTTTGAATGCAAAAATAGAAACCCAAATGAAAAGATTTACATAAAATTTTAAGCTGTTGTTTGTTACTTTATGTTTAAACGCTTCAGCAATTGCCACGTTTGAAGAGAATGAGTTAAAGAGTGTATAAATAAGTAAATAAGTCGGTGCTCCTTGTTTAACAATGAAAGGCACAGAAATTTTCTCTTATATTAGGAAGTTGACTTTGTACAGCTTTGTATTCCTACTAAAATTGATCTATATATTATCTTCCTCTATGGAAATTAAGAATAACTTTTCAAACTGATCATTTTAATTTCAGGAAGAACCTTACGTGTTTTTCTTTTTCTTTTACCTAGAAAGAATAACATCAGTTTCTGAGGTTATTTTAAAGCACACCTCCTTTTTTTCTTTATTTTTTATCAGAGAGGCAGTAAAAATAAAGAAAAGGAGGAAATCGTTCTAAACCCAACAACAATCGTTCAGCCACAGAAATATATTCATATTACCTCACAAGAAGATGAATTAAATATCTGGAATGTAACTGTAGATTTACATGCACTTTTATTAGTAATTTTAGGCAGTAGTTTACAACAACAGTAGAAAATTATAGTATGGACCTTGGAGACAGCGTAATTTATGAGATGTATTTGTAGTAGGCAGCTGATAAGGGCAGGATATGAAAAGGAGAAATCGTAACCATAGGGAATTGAAGTGACAAAGGAGACAATTTGTGTGATTCAAACAGAACGGTGTAAAAGGTTGTTTCGGAGAGCAAGGTCAACTCCGTACAAAGCTTATTCTGAAAACGTTACATTTAAATTAATTAAGTTTATTTTAATGGAAGTAGAAGTAGCTGGGACCTTACAGGGTATGGCTTTTATCTGGCCAGGATAAACTGTGCTTCTTTTCATTCCTTTGTTACTTGCTGGTAAAATGAGATAGATTATTTTAAGGCGTTCGAAGAGAGTGGGACCGTGGGTGATGACCAGATAAGTCTGAATGAAAGTAAGACACAGCAACAGTGATTCGGTCACTGATTGTACCAGGAAGATTTAAGAAAATGCCAGTGTTTTCCCCTCTCAGGCACTTGTCTCGCTGATGGCAGGATCAAAATTAATTCCACAAAATAGTCTCTTTCGATTTTCTGCTTTCTTCTCAGGCACGATTGCTGTGATTCTAAACAAAATATGTAGCATCAAAAATATAAATGAAAGGGGGTAAGTTTGTGGCTCCCAATGCGAAGAGAATTTTGTAGAAATAGCAAAAGGTGACATTGTAACTCTGGAAGTGAAGACGAATGGAGAAGGTCTGTTCGTTTTAGGTCATCGTATTCTCGGAGGCAATGCTCCTTTTGTCCTGAGATGAGTACAGATGAGAGGAAAGACTAGAACATGTCATAAATTAAGCTGGCCTTTCCGAGTAAGTGCTCTCAAGATGTCTGATAATGTCATTATGGTAAATAACTCACATTACATGATCTTCTCGAAGTTAGGCTTTCAATGTGATGTTTCAGTAGTAATAGAAATAAAACATTAAGGTTTTTTTTCCCTTTATAATTTTTAAATTTTATTATTTTCGTAGGGAAAAGAGTAAGTTAAAATCTTGTTTAAGTCAATTTAAAATACTTCTTACTTATGTATTTCTGCAGTAGTCCTGGTAAAAGCCTCTAGTCCACTAATCTTACAATATTCAGTTTTTTAACAACTACTACCTTAATTTACCCCATCTAGAATTTTCAAACCTGTCTTCCTCTAAATAAATTTTACTGCACAGAGATAGGCAAGATAATAGTATAATAATTATAGTATAATATAATAGATAATATCCAGGATTAGCATTTTGTATGACTCAGTAATGCACTGTGTAACGGGGCTCGAGTTTTGCATGCATTGATGGGCTAGAATAATTTGTGAGTTTGATTAAATGTGATCTTTGTTGTGATGCATTATGTTGTTGCAAGGCTTACATGGCTATGATTTAAGTTCAGTTAATATTTGAATTTGCTACTTGCAATAAACTAATGAAATGATATAGGATTTAAATTTTCTCCCCAAACTGCATAAGTGGTTACCTGTCTTTGCTCGAAAGTTTCCTTCTGATGCCAATTGTATGCTGATGTTCCCAAATTCATATGTAGCTCTTACATAACAAGGAATTTCAAAGTAATGGAAGATTCAGTGTTTCAAGTTCATGATGAACTTCCAAGGGAAGCTGAAGAAGTGGTTCTGGTGGAATGATACAAAGAATAAAATGAGTTAAGAACCAGTAAACTTCCGCTGCTCTGCTCCTGGAAAGTTCAGATGTCATAGGTGCTGTCATTAGAGAAAACATAAGGGAGAGAAATAAAAAGAAATGGACGGAAGGATTTCTTCTGTTTTAATTTTTTCTGTCATTTATACTCCGGTCCTTATTGTAACAAAGCTGGAGCTAGTGAGTTATCTGAGCATTACACAAGCTGTTTTTTCTTGGTAGCAATGAAACTTGTAAGCACTTTATTAGAATGCTAGAAAACAGAAACAGGAAAGCTGGGGATAATTTGATAGGATTTCATTATATAACCTCATAGTTTATTAATTTTTACCCTACTGTGAGAGTTTAAGAATGTGGGGGTTTTTTTTGCTGGAAAAAAAAATGAACAGTAGTAGTTTATTGATTTATTTTTGTGGAAAAAATGGCGTTTGCTTTTGAAACAATTTATTGAAAAGGCATTGGGGGGTAATTTGATAACGTTTTTTTACTTGGACAAAAGCAGTGTGTGTTACACTAATGTTATAGTAGATAATGAAGGACAATACGAATGACAAATGCAAGAAACACCCAGAAATAAAGTGGAATATTTATTGCTAAGGTATCTGATTTATCAGAGTGGGATAGTTCCCTATTCATGACACACAGAAATGAAAGAAAAATAAGTTTCAAAAGGGAAGTATTTTCTTTATAATATCTAGTTTCAGAAGGGATCGCCCTTATTATGTTTAAAATAATAATTGCTGGTATGAATATTTGAGTCCTTCTCTATGACCTATGGAAGTAATTAAATGCTCTTAAATAGAATCCTATTTCTTGAAATGAGTTCACTTTCTTTTGAATTTTCTCATTAGCTGCTATCTTACCATTAAGTAATTGCACAAGATCATAATGGATTAAAGTAGCATAGGAGATTTAAACTGAATTGCTGGTTTTGAGTGTGTGTCAACTACTAAAGGTCCTTTAAAAGACTGGACTAGAGAAGGGAAGAAAATAATGTGAGTGTTTGATTGAATATGACATTTTTCTGTTAAATTAAAATGCTATAAAGGAGCTGATAAACCTGACATGGACTAACAAGGAATCTTAGTATTTTGTTGCTGAAACAAGGCATAGGGGAGGGCACGTGCATTACCTCTATGGGCAAGGCAAAGAGAAGGGTTCTGTCTTGACTGATAAATAGAACATTCTACATAGTCTACGTATGTTGTCTCTGATGTGTTTTCTATCTCTTCTGGCACTGGCATCCCGCAGAGTGTTGTCTGAACCTCCCTCTTGACTTCTAGTGGTGTGAGTGGCATTGAAAACGGTGCCACTCATCTTTCCCTTTTAGGTACTGAAGAAGAAAGTATCGCCACAGATTCAACACTTGGGTTATTTGCTGTGCTTGTGATTCTCAGTACTGATTCCACACTTCCAAGAACATTGTAGATCTATGATACGAAGTAGTTTTCTTGAGTGCCTCTCTGCTAAGCTGAATGATTCCTCTGTATGCCTCTTTTAGTAAATGGGGCTGCTCGTGCTTGAAAGCCAAACTGGAGCTGCCATCTCTGTGTTTACCCTAACTGTCTACTGGGTTACTCAATTCCTGATCTGCCTTGTCAGGGCAAAGCTATTCCTGCTCCAATAGCACTGCATGCCCCGGTTATTTTGGTAGAATCATAGAATCACCAGGTTGGAAGAGACCCACTGGATCATCAAGTCCAACCATTCTCATCAAACACTAAACCATGGCCCACAGGACTTCGTACACTCGTGCCTTAAACACCTCCAGGGAAGGCGAATCAACCATCTCCCTGGGCAGCCTGTTCCAATGCCCAATGACCC
>WAAB01006062.1:0-59718 GCA_013389865.1 Piaya cayana
TCTTGGGGAGCCCCTTTCCCCCCCTGCCCCCCGCTCTCTCCAGCACAAACGCGGTGACCCGGCTCCGGGAAAAGTCCCTATTTTTAGCAAGCGAACGAAGAGCTTCCTCATTCCTGCCCCAAAATAGGGCCCTGCAGGGACCAGCCAGGGAGGGGGCTTTGTTATTATTTATTTGGACAAGAATTTAATTTCTTACCCCGCTGCACAGCCTGAGCGGGCTGGGGGGGGGGGATGCTTGGGGTGGCAGCTGAGCTCTTCTGGCCATGCCAGCAGGACCTGCAGGTGGCCGCTAGCCCAGGGCCACTTGCCCTGGCTGCAGAGACACCCCTCCTCTGGCTTCAGTGCCCCCCCGAGCCCTCAGGACCACAGTCTGTCTGGGATGAATAAACCCTGTATCCCCATCACCCCCCACCCTCGGACCCGGAGCAGGCAGGGACCTGGGGCCAAGGGCATGTCCTGGAGGGGACTCGAGGAGGATGAACCCCCAGCAGGGCCAAGGGCACCCCCAGCCCCTGAGGGACCCACGGAGGTGCTGGGGTGGGGGTGCAGCCTTGCAGGCCTGGGTCTCTCTGGGTCGATGGCCTTGTCTATAAGCAGAGCCTCCCAGGGGCAAACAGCCCCGCAGAGCCGATCGATAGCCGGCACTGTCTATTCTGGGAGGAGGAAAATGGCTTTTTCTTGAGGTGCGTGGGGGCTGGGAGCATCCTCTGGTCCCTCGCACGCTGTGGGGAAGCACAACCGACAGAGGCAGCCACAGCCAGAGCTCCTGGCACAGCAGATTCTGGTCTCTGCTCTCCTTGAGATGCTCTTGGTCCTCTGGGCGCTTTGTCTGGGATCCCTGGGGGATGTTGGGGATGCTGGGAGGAATGCAGGGGTGCCTGTGGCTGCCTGGGGAGGATGAGGAAGGGGATAAGGGAAAGATGAGGATAAGGGAAGGGGACCTTGACTTCTGGCGCGTTTCTAGTCAGCTCCAGCTGCCTCTGATGAGCTCCACCAGCTGCCCTTGAGGAAGGAGCCCTGGAAGACCCTGGTCCAGCTGAGCCCAGCTTAGGGAGGGGCCAGGACCCCTTAGCCAGGGCGAGGAGAAGCCCATATAAGAGCCAGGCTGAGCGCACAGCTCTGTGGAGCAGCTGGCAGAGGCAGCGCTTTGGGTAGAAGGGTAGGATTTGGGGTTTTTTGGGGGGGATTTTGATTTTTAAAATGTGCCAGTTCCTCATTTCAGAGCAGCACAAGTATCCTTGTCGCACTGAGGTCGTGGTCCCCAGCAGCCCCTGGAGCTGCGATGCTGGAGGACACAGCGGGGCCAGCCCTGAGCGGCAGAGGGTGCTTGGGGCTCTGGGTTTGTGCTCCTGGCTGGCAGCAGCGAGTGGCTGTGAGTGTCCTGGAGCTGTGCTGATAAGAGGAGGGGGTCAGAGGGCTGAGGGACATCAGGGAGGGCAGGAAAGAGATCAACGGGGTCACCTCTAGAGCTACAAGAGCCCAAACCTTCAGCTGTGGCAGCAGAGCCTGCGCCTGCCAGGTTCAAAGGTGGAAATGCCTCTGATGGAGAAGTTGTCCTGGTGATTCCTGGAAGCTGAAGGAGGGATCCTGCTCCACCTGAAAACTTGCAGTGGTGGCTCAGGTTCAGCATCCTCATCCCCACAAGGCGCAGGGAGCACGTTCCAGTCGTCTGCAGGTGACCCCTGCCAGCAGGACGGCTGGACTGGTAAGAAGAAATTTAAACTGGGACTGGGGGGAGGGATGGGGGGGGCAGGCAAAGGGCTCGGGAGTGGGAACAGCAAGGACTCTGTTACCCACAAAACAGGGCAGAAGCTCACAGCAGCTAGAGGAGGGTGTGAGTTTGGTGAAGGGTTTAGAGGNGGTGGGTCTGTGGCAAGCCAGCAGGGTGTCCCTGTGGCAAGGAAGGACACCAGCCTTCTGAGCTGTGTTAGGAGCATCAGCAGACAGGGATGTGCTGGAGAGAGCCCAGCAAAGGGCTGTGCACCCTCCACTGTCAGAGGGATCAATCCCTGGCTGCTCAGAGAGGCAGTGAAGTCTCTGTCCACGGAGATGCTGAGAACCTGCCTGTCTGCAATCCTGTGCAGCCTGCCAGAGCAGAGGGGGCTGGGATGGATCATCTCGAGGTCCCTAAGGCTTTGGCGCGATGGTGCTGGGGTTGCCGCTGCGTTCGGGGAGCCGGTGTGGCCCCGAGACACTAATGAGTGAGCAAGGCTGGTGCCTGGGAGCAGCCCAAAGGCCTCCTGCGGCTCGGCTGCTGAGCATCACCTGCTCCCTCCCTGCCCGCCTGTATCATGAGCGGCTCATGCTGCTGCGCGTCTGCAGCGAGCGGCCGTCACGCCAGCTCCCCGCTGTCAGGCAGATGCTGGCTCTTGTCCCCTGGGCTGGAGCTGGCAGCTCATTAGGTTGCAGCTGGGCTGACAAAGGGATCCCGGGGATTTTCCCAGGGCCTGGAGGGGGCTGGTTTCATCAAGCTGTCAGCCCCCAGCGCTGCTGAACCACAGTTACTGAGCAGCATCACGATCCATCCTCCTTGGGGAAGGGAGAAGGGTCTTGGCACTGGGATGGGCTGAGACCAGCCCGCTCGGCTCACACCTGAGGCTCCCCAGCAAGATCTGGAATTGGGGGCAGCCCCGAGGACTCCAGATCTCCTGCCCTGGACTGGCCCACGGGCATTGCTGCTGCCGGACACCCTCCCCAGCCAGCTCAGCACCAAAATCCACGGGTGCCCGAGCGAGCGGGTCTGGTCCAGCTGCCCATCAGCCCGGGGCGGTTGCATTTCCCTGGGTAATTGCTCGCCCCTTGGCCAGTAAGCGAGCCAAGCGCGTGCAGGGAGGCTCCTGGGGGAAGGCTGCGTCCTTCGCATCCCGTCCTCGCTCAGCAGGCTCGGTTGGAGGTGGTTGAACACCCTCCATCCCATGTAGGTCATGGCAGTTTTCCTCCTGGCTCAGATTCTCCAGTTGGCACAGGAGATTCTCTCCTTAACTTACTTTTTTTTTTTTTCTTCCTGAGTGCTTTTGGATGCATTTGGTCGTCTCCAAGTCCTCCTTGTAAACTGTTGTTACTTTGGCTGAGCTCAAAGTAAACGATTGTTACTTCGACTGCGTTGGAAGTGCAGATTGGAATTTTAAGCATGACTGACCAAGCCCAAAGCAAAGGACCGAGGCTGTAAATCGTTACTTTGACCGAGCTCAAAGTAAATATTGGGATTTTGAGTCAACCCCCCAACCCTGCCAAGCAGGTCTGTGTGGGCTGGGCTGTAACCTCATCCCTCCCGAGCAAACCGTTCCCAAGAAGGAGGCAGGAGGCAGCTTTTGGTAAAGTAACTTTAATCTGCTCAGTATCTAGTTCGTAGTGCAAAGAGTTAAACTTAAGGCAAAGCTTTGTCTCTTTTTTTACAAACAGGCAGAAAACAAATGGGGTTTAAAACAATAATTGTAACTGCTGTAATAGAAAAAAAGGGGTTGAGGGGAGAAATTGCAGTCCTGGGGAGGCATCTTCCCCACTGTAATTTGTGTAGGAAACGTCGCACCTCGAGATCTACGGGCTGGTTCCAACTCAACATCTCCACCTGCAACCAGCCTGGCTGCGTTCCCACTGCCGGGTGTCTCCAGGGAAAGGCTCCCGGTCTCCTCTTGCAGGAGATCCAGCAATTCCCTGGACAAGCTGGGCCCTGGGGAACTCAGCCTGTGGGGAAGAGCTTGGCTACTCAACTCTAAGTGTTGCTGGAGAGAGAAAATGCCAACTGGGGCGATGGGAGCCTGGGGAGGCACCGGGACAAGAGGTCGGAGCTCTGCATCTCCAACAAGTGAGCTGACAGCCCTTCCAACACCCAGCAGGAGTCCAGCTTGGCCCAACGAGTCCCTGCTGTCCCCAGCAGACATGAGGACAACCCGCCCCAGCAGTGCCTCTCGGAGCAGAGTCCCTCTCCAACGTGATAGCATCTCGCCAGAGCTCAGGTTTAGAACAGAGGCTCTTCCAGCAAGGCCCGGCCTCCCTGCTGCCTCTGTTTTGGCTTAAATTGCTAATCAAGAAGGAGAATGGAGGAGGAAGACCCTGCCAGCTGCCCTCAGGCTCTTGGCTTGCAGTCCAGGAGTCAAGACTCTTCCCAGTCTGGCTCCAGCCAGCATTGGCTGTGGCGCGTGGCTGACCTCGAGCAAGGAGCTGGGAAAGGAAAAGCTTTTTAGCACAAAGCCCTCTCGCAGCCCGGAGATTTCTGGAAAAGGTGCTGGTTGTCCAAGCTGGAATGAGCCATCTCTGGCCTCCCCAGCCAGGATTGGAGACCCTCATTAAACTTCGGGGGATGCTTTCAAAGCAAACTAGCTACGTTTCTGAGAAAACAGTAAGACAGAACATGAGCATAACCCGACCTTAACCAAAGGCAGCTCTGGTCCCGGCACTGCTCCACGCACACAACAGCAGATCCACAGAACTTGTGCCTGGAGCTGGAATATCTCAGCGGGCTCCTAGGAGCCTTGGGGTGTCCTCTCTCTCCTCCTAAACACTTGGTCCCCATAGCCAGCCAAGCTGGGAAGCAGCAAGCCAGCTCTGGTGTGAACCACGCACTTCCATGGCCTGAAGACAACATATGTATCCTCCAGAGAGGATCTTCCAGCGTGTGCCGCTGCTGCCAGGGCTGCTGCCAGGGCTGGCCAGCTGCTCCTCAGGTTCCCCAAGCAGCATCCCTGCCCCTGCTGAAGGAATAAATCCCTAACCTTGCACAGGCAACGTGTGGAAGCGGCAGCAGCTCTGCCTGCAGGGAGCCCGCACCCATCACTGCTCCTCCTTGTCCTGGCGAGGGGAATAGGAACCTCAAAAACCAAAGCCACAGCGGCTGGGACACTGAAACAGCCCAGAAACCCTGCCTGCCTCCAGCTGAGAGCCAGACTTCTTTTAGGCACCAAAGCCTAAAACCCTCACGTGTGCTCTCTTCTCTCCTAGGACACGCTTCTCCCCTCCCAGGGAGCTCCCCAACTTAGTGGGAGGAGGAAACACAGGCTGGAATGCAGCCTGCCAGGTATTTTTCTAGTTACACCTCAGGGGGAAAACCTTCCCTTGCTCTGTGCCAGCCCCCATGACTCCCAGGAGGCCTCAGCCTTTAAGTTTTCCATCAGCTTTGGCTAAGAGGGCCCCAGAGCATCTTCCTGCACTCTGCTCGGGGTCTCAGACTGCTGCAGGCCCCAAAACAGCAAAAGTTGTCAACAAAAAAAAACACGGTAACTCTTCAGCCTGCTGCAAAAATCTGTTATTGTGCTTGGTGGCAAGAGCTACAATCTAGTTACATAACAAAAGTGGCTAGCGGACACCCCCAATAGTCTTTTGCCCTTTCAGCACCACCCTTAGCTCTTTGGAAGCTGCTCAAGGCAGCCCTAGGATGCTCTGCTCCCCAGCTAGAAGCAGACAGAGGTGCCTCTGGAAAAGCCACCCGCTCCGTGGGCTCACAAGTACACGTTGAGTGTCCGCAGGATCATCTGGCGGCACAGTGGGCAGTTGCGCTGGTAGACAGCCTGCTGCAGCAGCACCTCCGTGCACTCCTCGCACAGGCAGAGGTGCCTGCAGGGCAGCAGCACGACCGTCTTGGTTTGGTCCTGACAGATGACGCATTTCTTACGTTCCTCTTGTTCTTTCAGGAGCATCCAGGGGTTGCTATCCGGAGCGCCCTCGCCGTCGTCAGCCGCTGCGTTGAGCTGCTGCTTCCTCAGAGGTTTCCCCTGCGAGGTGCTCGGCTCCTCCCTGGGCGGCTGGTGATGCTGTCCGGCCGTGGCGCGTCGATGCAGAGCGGGGCGCGCCTGCACTATCTGCTCCGCAATCAGCTGCTCCTCCAGCAGCTGCTCGAGGGCTGGAGGTCTCGCGGCGGGCACCGGTGCCCTTCGCTGGTTGCTCTCCCGGTTCATCATTCGGCCCCTTCGTCTCCAGCTGGTCACCTGCCGGCTCCAGCTGGTCACCTGGCGACTCCAGTTGGTCAACTGCCGGCTCCAGTTGGCCAACTGCCGGTTCCTGCTGGTCAACCGCTGGCTCCAGTTCACCAAGCTGCGCCAGGTCTGGGAGGTCACGGCCACCGCCATCAGCGTGAACGCCAACAGGTAAAGCTCCAGCCGCTGCCGGCGCTGCGAGGAAGGCATCAGGTCAAAGTAGTCCAGCACGTAGTTCGTCAGCGGCCGCAGCAGCCCGGGGTTGAGGACGAAGGTGCCCACGAGGATGATGAGGAGCAGCAAGCCCAGGCCGTAGATGTTGACGAAGAAGACCCTGACGAAGAGCTCGGCGACGGACGCCAGGAGCTTGAAGAGCATCTGGCAGGGCGACCAGAGGAGGATGGAGAGGGCGATGGCGCTGCTGGAGACGTGGGCCAGGCAGGAGGCCGCCAGCTCGGCCGCCCGGCCGCACAGCCCGGCCAGCGAGTCCCAGAGCGCCACGGCCAAGGTGAAGAGGTTCTGGGCGCCGAGGAGGCACACGTTGACCAGGCTGTTCACCAGGTAGGCCAGGAGGCTGGTGGCGATGGCCACGCTCTCGCCCAGCTGCCTGCCCAGCGCCTGCCCCGCGCCCAGGGCCCCGCACAGGCCGCGCTGCACCAGCTCCCGGCCCCGCGCCCCCTGGTGCAGCAGCAGGTTGCCCAGGGCCCTCAGGCCCTCGAGGCCGCCGCCGCCGCCCCGGAGCAGCCCCTGCAGGGCGCTGAGCCCCGCGCAGAAGGCGGCGCGGGCCGCGGAGCACAGCGAGAGCAGCAGAGCCTCCCAGGCGGCGCAGAGCGCGGCGGGCAGCCCGCAGGCGGCCGCCAGCAGCCACAGCAGCGCCGACACCAGCGAGGACACCACGAAGAAGTTGAGGTCGAGCAGCAGGCACAGCAGGTCGAGCAGCGCCCGCAGTGCCATGGCGGGAGGCGGGGGGGCGGCCCCGCGCGGCTCCCGTAGCGTCGCCGCTACCCGCCGGGCCGCGGGGGCCTGGGCGCCGCCATCTTCGCCCGGCCGGGGCGCGCGCCGCCAGCGGCCAATCGGGAGCGAGGGACGAGCCGTGCGGGCCAATCGGAGGCGAGGGCTGGGCGAGATGCGGTCGCTGATTGGTTAATTCGGAGGACGCGGGGCGGGGCCTGGGGAGCGAGCGGCAGACCCCGCCCACCGGGGGCCTTTAAAGGGGCCGCGGCGGGGCTGGGCGCGAGCGTGAGGGAGGAGCCCTGGGCTGGGGTCTGAGGGCGGGAGCGGCTCTCTCAGCCTGGTCCCTGCAGCACGGGGGTCCCCACCGCCCGCAGGGACCCCGCGGCCGCGTCTGCGATGAGTTCGTGCGGCCGCAGCTCCTGCACGGGGAGGCTGGTCCCTGCCGGCAGGGTCCCCGGGATGCTCAGGGCAGGGTCAGCCCGGGGCAGCGCTGCTCTCGCCCCTCCGAGCAGTTTCTGCAGGGCATCCTTGAATAAACCCACGGGCCCAGATCGCAGCCACCCAGCGGCTCCTGCTCGCCTTGCCAGCGCCCCCCGGCAGGGGTGCGGGGCTGCCAGCACCCCTGGGCTGGCTCTGCGGTGCCCCGGGAGGCAGATCCAGCCCTGGAGCCCAAGGCTTTTTAAGGAAGGGGAGAGTGAGCGGAGGGGATGACCCATGAGAAAAACATCTGCAGCCCCAGCAGGCGCTGACCCAAGCCGGGAAGCGCTGCAGCCTCGGGGAGGGAGCAAGGGGCTGGGGGGTCCCTGTCCTGCAGCCCCCTGCCCCCGTAACCCCCTGAGCCGGGATGGCAGCCAGGGCAGGGATCCCCTCCTGGCACGCTCTCGGTGCCATCCAGCTCTTGAGCTGCCAGGATGACAGGTCCATGTGTGTCGTGCCTCGTGTGTCCCTGCCTGGGGCCTGTCCTGCCAGCTGGGCCCCCGCCAGGCCCTGTCCCCTTCCTTCCCGGCCGCTCTGGGCTCCCTGGCAGCGGGTCCCTGCATCCCCCCGGCCGCGCTGCGGGCGCCCGTGCCCACGTGACGGACGGAGCCACGGTGCTTTCAGCATTTATGGTAATGTTTGGATTTCTCATTGCTTTACCAAACAGGAGATGGGGAGGGGAAAGAGCTGAGCCAAGGTTGGGTGTGTTCCAGTCGTTTGCTGCCTTCGGCCGTGCACCTGCCTCCGCTCCCGGCTCCCAGGGCACCGTGGGGTCCCCGCTGTGGGGCCAGAGAGGGGTGGGGGTTGCAGGTTTCAAAGGTCGCAGCTCCATGGGGTTTCTCCGTCATTGCTGTTGTGCTCTTGTGCCTGTTTTCCCTTGGGATATGTTGTCTGACTCTGCAGCATCCAAACTGACCCTGAGGCAGCCTGGCATGGGCCAAGGAGGGGCACAGGGGGCTGGGAGGAACAAGAGGCTCGGGTTTGGTTGGAGTGGAATGGAGCAGGGATCCTAGTGGAGGGGCACAGGGGGCTGGGAGCAACAAGAGAATCGGGTTTGGTTGGAGTGGAATGGAGCAGGGATCCTAGTGGAGGGGCAGCGAGGCTGGGGTGCAAGGATGGAAAAGGTTCCCTCAGAGCCCCGCGGTGAGGCAGAGGTTCCTGACAGGGTGCCCAGCAGCTGGGCTGCGGCCAGGATCCCTCCTTGTGAGGAGGCGTCCCCCAGCTGTCCCTGCTCCACGTGCTGGAGGTCTGGGAATGATGCCACCGTGATCCCAGCTGTGCCCTGTCAGCTGCTGGCAGCAGGACAGGATGGACCCCATTGTGAGCCCCCTCTCCAACCTCTCGATGCCCATTTGGCACAGGATAGATGGGGCTCTGCTCTAAACTGGGCTGTGCTGGTGCTAACGGGGGTCACCACAGTCCATCCTGAGGGCGCAGGAGTCCTGCGTGGAGACCCACTGCCAGCCAGGGGCTGAGCCGCGCTCTGGCTGCACTGGCACCAAGCCTGGCCACAGGGCTGCTGCTGCATCATGCTCTGAGCTGCTTTCCCAGTGCTGAGCTCACTGCAGCCGGGCAGCTGCCCACATTTCGGGAAAGAGAGCAGCCACAAGAAGTCAGCAACAGGGCTGCCTCGGCTCCCGTAGCCACTGTGCCCTTGCAGGTTTTATCTGGGAGCAGAGGGAGGGTCGGTATCTCAGTGCTTGAGGAGCTCTCTGGAACCCAACGTGCTTGAGGAGGGATCAGGACTCTGTGTTCTGGGGTCCGGGCAAGTAGTGCTGGGGCTGCCTCGCCCGGCATCCCAAGCAGGTCCCAGCAGGATGGCTGGAAATGGTGGAAACTAGCAGAGGAATTAGAAAAATGAGGCAGACAAAGGGCTGGCAGCAGAGCCTGCAGCCACAGAGTTGGGAGATGGGGCTGGGAAGCACTGTGGCCTGGCTCTGCGGAGGGACACGCAGCTTCTCCAGCATCTTCCCCGGGCTCCCTAGGCCCTGGCAGCGTGGGCACCTCCTGCCCTGCTGCTGCCCAGGGGCAGGAAGGGTGTTTCTAGGTGGGTCCTACTGGCATCGCACCAGAGCTCCCAGCATGCTTGCGGCTGCCCAGGAAGCTGAGACCATCTCAGGGTGCCCTGGTCTGCGGGCACCCAGCCGTGCAGCACCCACAGCGTCTGGGAGAAGCAGCCAACAGGGTCCTCAGGGTGCTCCTTGCGTCCCATCAAGATGCCCTCCCTGGAAGCCAGGCAGATGCCGCAGCACAGCGGCCGGCGCCTGCAGCCCCGCGCTCACGGGCCAGGCTGGAACAATAGCTCGTTCCTGTGCATCCGCTCCAGCAAAGTCCCCCGTCCCCACTCGGGCTCAGCTCCAGGGCGGTGTGGCTCACTCTTCCTCTGGCCTTCGCCTACCCTTGAAGGTGCAGGTGCTGGTGTCTCCCACCACACGCATCCCTGCTGACAAGGGAACAACAGCCGACATCTGTCCTGTCTCCTGCGTGGCTCTGGCTGCTGGGGAGAGCCCGTGGGAAGGCTCAGGAGCCAGAGGGTGCCCCTCGCCCTGGCAGCGGGCACCTTCCCTGCCTTTGTTCACCCTGCAGAGTGGTGGAAGAGTGGGAGCATGAGAGCAGCCCTACCCGCTGCGGTTCTGGAGGGCTGTGTGGCTCCTCACGAAGGGAGCTGGGATATCTCTCTCCTCCTGGAGCCTGGCCAGATGGCCCTGGGAAAAGCAAGTCCTCTTCCATGGGAAAGTCCCGCAAGGAGAAATCCCTGCTCAGCCCGGCCAGCCTCACAGTTCCCTTGGGCCCCTGGTTCTCCAGGGCTGAGCAGGGTGCGGTGGCAGGGGATGTGGCATGTAGCTGTGCCCTGCTCGCTGCCCTCATCTGCCCCTGCTCCGTGTGCCCTCTCAGCACTGGGGAACCTTCCCCAGCCCCCCAAAGGGATCCTGCACAGCCCATGGGCGCGAGAGGGGCCCCCCAAAGCTGGGACTGGCCTCGCCACCAGCCTGGGGCTAATTTCCCATTATGCTTTCTTGCAGATGATCCTAATGAGCTGTCCTGGGGGAGCTCCAAGCCCTGCAGACAAAGCCAGGACGACGACTTCACTGCCTGGAGCCGCAGGAAAGCACAGGGCGTGATGCTGGGCACCCACGCTGGCTTCTCTTCCCTTCCTTGGCAGCAGGGAGCATGCAGCTCAGCGACATCGCAATGAGGTGGGAAAACTGGGGAACACAGAGCGTGGGGCAGGGGTGTCCTCCTCCCTGTTTCTCCAGGAAGCTGTGGTGCAAGCAGGGCTGATAAATAAGCGTGTCTGGGACCCCTGCTGCCTCGCTCTCGGCCCGGCAGCCTGCTCTGCGGGGTTGCCTTGTGGGCACTCGTGGCAGCTGTTCCTCCAGCGTGTCCTGCTGCCGTATCCCCACCATCCTGGTGCCAAATCCCCAGCCCCGCGCTGCCGGACCCCGCCAGCCGGGCACACAATCCACCCCATTGTGTGCAGGAGTGCCCAGCCCTGGTCCATCTGGCGCTGAGATAATGGAGCCTTTTTCCGGCCGGCGCTGCGGAGAGATGAACTCGGAAGTCTTCCGAAGGAAAAGGCCGGTTTATAAATAGCCTTCCCCGCGCTTCCAGCTTCTCCCCCCGCTGCCTCCACGGCACCATCAGCCCCCAGCCTCGAAGGCTGCCCAGGGTTGGAAGAGGAGCCCAGGTCACCGTCGTGAGCCGCCCATCCCGGCTGCAGGCGTGCGAGCGAGAGGGCAGGACGTGGCTGTTTGCACGCAGTCCCAGGGCTGCACCTGCTCTGAGCCGTGCGGAGCCTGTACCCCGGGATGCCGAATGTCAGGTCACGGAGGGCTCGCACGGAGGGCTCCTTCCCCTGTGCCTTGGCGGTGGCCGTCAGTTGGCTAAGGTTTCCCTAGGAGTGCTCGTTCCCCCAGCTGTCCTTGTCCCTCTGCCCTGCATACAGCGAGGATCAGGCTCCCGGGCAGGGTGCAAAGGGCGGGCTGCACGGCTTCATGGCTTTCTTGGTCACTCCAGCGCTGCTCACAGCTCCACAGTCCTCCTTGCCACCCCTGCCCTGCTCCCTACGGAGCGTGACCAAGCCTGTGATGTTTGCATGTGACCAGCCAGCCCTCAAAGACAAGCTGGAGCGCTGGGGCTCCTGGTTGCATCCTCAGGTAGTGGCACCATCACCGGGATGGGTGCTGGGGTCTGCTCTGGTGTGGGGCTGGGTGACCCCGCTGGTTTCTCTTTGGGGCTTCACCACTTCTCTGCATGTGCTGAATGCCTGGCCACCTCGGCCAAGGGCTTTTAGGATGTCACGGGGCTGGGTGACCCTCACCAGCCAGGCTCCTCGCGTCCCCGGCCATCGCCACACAGCTGCCTTGGGAGATCTCGCTCCTCCAGTGCAGAAATCCAGATGTCACCTTCCTTCCCCCCTTCCGCTCACGTCCTTCCTTCCTCCACCAGCCCAGCCCTTCGCCCAGCTCCGGCTCCTAAACAAAGGCCCCGTAGCCATGGTTAATAATCCCCACAGAAAGGCCCTGCAGGAGAGGAGGGGAAGGAGAGGGGCGGCACCAAGGAGACGCTGGGAGCCCAGCCGAGGAAGCAGGAGGTGGAAGAAGGCGTTTTCCTGAGCTGTAGGATAGGGGAGTCAAAGAGATGGACTGGGATGGGGTGGAGGTGCTCAAAGCATCTTTGCCCTCATGGCAGATCTGGTCTTCCACCCAGGGGATGGAGAGCTGGAGGTCCGACAGCCCAGGCTGGTCCCTGCACTCACCCCAGGTTGCAACACATTGCTTGAGCCCCGAAGTGTCCTGAACTGTGGCACTAGGGGTGGGTGGGGAGGTGTCCCCGTGATTTCTGCCGTGCCCCAGTGGCAGGGAAGCAGTGGGCGGTGTGGGAAAGCTCGACGCTGGCTCACATCCCGTCCCTTCCCCAGGGAGCAGGCCCCCCTTGGCCGTGATGGTGTGTGTGAGGCCGTACAGACCCGTGCGGACGCTGCTGTCACCTTCCGTCCTGCACATCTGCCTTTCATCCACCCTGGAGCCGTGCAGGAGGCCTGCGCCAGCCCACAGCTCATTGCTCAGTGGTGCTGGGCTTGCTGGGAGGCAGCTTGGCACACGGAGCACCCGGTAAACCTCTCCTGAGCCACCCACACTGCTCTGGGACGCTCTGGCATCGGTCAGGGACTGGGGAAGGCATGGGGTGTGCTGAGCCGTGTGTCAGGGCAGAGAGCAGAGCAATCACTGGTGACACAGCTCGTACAGGAGCATCAGCAGCACCCACCTGACCCAAGGGAGCTCACTGGGAGGGCAGGGGAAGGTGGAAAGGGCTGAGGTGTGTGCTGGGATGCGGCCTGTGCTCAGCCTCAAGCTCCGTGCCTGGTTCTGCGTGCTGGCCTTTGCTCCCTCTGGCTTTGGAGAGCCAGGCTCAGCGGGAGCCCAAGGAGAAAGGCAAATGCGATTACACGCTTCCAGGTGGATGCTCAGATAATAGCAGGGCAGTCAGCCCTGCTCTGGGCAGGCTGTGGCCGTGAGCTGCCTTGTTCCTCAGGTTTCCAAAACAAAGAGCGGCTGCCCAGGGGTTCTGCCAGGGGCTGTAAATCCCACAGCTCCAGGAGGAGAAACGCTTGTCTGGGCACAACCTCTCACCTGAGAGGCACCAGGAGGGTTGGATAAGGTGAGCGCTTGGAGCCACAGGGCTCAGAGGACAATTTGGAGCCTGGGGGGACTCAGAAGAACACGTGGCGCCATGAGGAGCTGGACACCTGTACTCCTTCAGCTGCCAGAGGACGAGAGCTGCTCTGCGCCTCGGTTGGAGCTGGACCTGTGTGCCCTGACCTTCCCACCCTGGCTGTGCGTGTGGGACTGCGACACGGGAGCCTCATCCACACTGTTTGTTTGCATAGCAGAGAACGGGGGCTGAAGCCAAATCCATTAGGCAAGCAAATAAATAAGAAGGCGTGAGATAAAGCGGCAGAGAGGGAAGATGAAGGTGGCCAGCGGCTGCGCTCCCCAGGCGGGGACCCTGAGCCCACCGGGTGCCGCACACAGCGTGTCGAGGCAATTTCATTCCAGCTGGGACAGCAGCGGGGCCGTGCTTTCAAATCCTGCCCATCTGCCCCAGAAGCACCAGTTTGGTAAGAGGGAAAAAAGACATTTTCTTCTAAGTTAAAAGCAGGATCCGCACCAGCTGGAGGGTCGGCCCTTGCAGCCGCAGGAGAAGGCTCTTCCAGGGTGGCTGCTCCCCATTGCAGTGGTTTGTCAGCCTTTTTTTTTCTCCAGGGAACAGCATTGCCTTTTCCAACTGCTGGGAATTTTCTGCAGAGGTTTTATTAGCAATGTTTTGCTTTGGTTTTGGACACAGAATGAAAGTCGGGACCAGCACAAACTGCACCAAGCACTGTGTTCTGGGTTCTCCTCCTTGTTTATTTGACTCAGGGGATACTTTCCTGCGGGAAAACAGGGGCTCCCATGCCCTTTTCCATCACAGGGTGGCATTTGTGGGGCTTAAATCATGATATTTTGGGTAACATGGGCTATTCCTTTCCTTCCTCCAAGCAGAGCGGAGCCTGAGGCTCCTCTGATGCCCTTTGGAGGGAGAGGAAAGTGTGAGCGCCTTGTCAGGGGATCCCCAAGGTGTTGGCACCCACTTGGAGGGTGTTTGCCACCACACAGGGACCTCCTGCCATGTGAGAGCATCCCCATCCCGCAGCCGTGGGGCTGGAGAGCGGCTCGTGAGCGACCTGTGCTTGAGGACCCAGCTCCCTCGCACTTGTTCTACCCAGCAAACACGCAGCCTGGGAGGAACCTCCCCTCGACCCAGCTGCGAGCCTTATCGCTGCCCAGCGTTGCCATTTTAAGCAGCTAATCTCATGGGGAAAAAATGGAATCATTTCCGATTAATCACGGCTATTTGGCTGGGAAAGTGGTGTGGAGGGGCTGGGCAGGCACAAAGCTGAGGAAGGAGGAGAGCGTGGGGTCGCTGCGTGGCACCGGGCGTGGGGCTGGGGGCCAGCACGGGGCTGGAGGAGCTGGTGGGGTGCGAGGATGCTCCAGTTTGACCCCAGAGTGGTTTGGGGTGGTGGGAGAGATGGAACTCATGTGGTAGGAAAAGCAAGCAGAGGAGAGAAGGGGATCTGCAAAGGTTCAGAGCCCCCGGGGCTGAGAGGTGGAGGAGAGAACTCCTGCTGCTGCTGAGAGGGCGCTGGGGCAGCCCTGGGCCTGTCCTTAGGTGGGGTGAGCGTGGGTCAGTGACTTTGCGAGTCCTGTGCGAACGGGGAGCCAGAGTGGTGGAGGCAGAAGGGCTTTGAGGAAGAAAATCCCAGGGCTTTGTCCTCCGACACAGCCCTTCTGGCTCTGACTGACCCTAGAGGGGAAACTGAGGCACAGAGGCAGGCAGGGGCAGTGGACCCGGCTGTCCTGCATGGTTGCTTGGGGGCAACTCACAGCACCCGGGGGGGCTGCTCTTCTCCATCACCCCTGGGTAACAGCCGCCTTGTGCATGGCTGGGAGCCCCTCCAGCCCCGGCCACCGCAACAAAAGGCTTCTCCACAGTCTTTTCCACAGCCGCCCTGCTCAACAGCTGCGCGGGGGCTCGGGATGCAGCTCCCTGTGCCCCATAGAGCAGGGCTGAGCCTTGGGGTCCTGCCTCAGGGATGGGGCTTTGCGGGGAGCTGGGGGCACTGCAACAGGGAAACTGAGGCAGAGCAGGACTTGGGGTGCAGACCCTGCAGACCTTGGTGACCTGCGTGGGATGGGACCTCTCTTGTGTCCCTGGGTGTCTCTCGGAGCCCAGGCAGTGATGAAGAGCGGCTTTGTCCCCCCGAGGCCGCTTGTGCGGCTTTAAAGGCAGCTAAGAGGCTGTGGCTGGACTTTGGAGCTGGGGGAGGGGGNAAAGGGGAGATTGAGATGAGATCTTAGGGAGAAATGTTTTACTGTGAGGGTGGGGAGGCCCTGGAACAGGTTGCCCAGAGCAGGGGTGGCTGCCCCATCCCTGGAGGGGTTCAGGGCCAGGCTGGATGGGGCTGGGAGCCCCTGATCCAGTGGGAGGTGTGGGACTGGATGGGCTGTGAGGTCCAATCCAACCCAAACCATTCCATGATTCTATGAATTGAGCCCCAAAGCGCTCCCAGACCCAGAGCCGCCGGAGAAGAGGGACCCCAGGGTGCTGCGGGAGCCACCCCCGCCCCCGAGCTCTGGCTCCGCTCAGTGTTTTCCATCCCCAGCGCCCGCCTGTCTGCTCCCGGCCGCCCTGCAAGCCCGGGCACCTCCAGGCTCTAGGTGTGCGAGCAAAGCCCGGAATGCAGGGAAACCACAGCCCGCGGGGGGCTGGAAGGGACCCCCGGAGCTCACCCAGCCCAACCCCGCAGCGCAGCGCAGGGGCTGGAGGAGGCGGGCGAGGGGCTGGTCCCACCTCCCCCTGCCTGCCGCTGGGGTGGGGTGCGGGGGGCAGGCTCCTCGCCTTCCTCCTCCTCCTCCTCCTCCTGACGTCAGCCCCGGCCCCGCTCAGTCGGGAGCGGCAGCGGGCATGGCCGGGGGGCGCGGGGCTGTGGGGCTGCGGGGCCGGGGGCGCTGCCTCCTGCTCGGCCTCCTGCTCGGCTGCGGTGAGTGGGGGCGGCGAGCTGGGGGGTGCGGGGATGGCGGGGGGGGGCTCCTCAAAGCTCCTGCGCTCTCCACCTGCGGGTTTGCAGCCGTGTGGAGCTCGGAGAGACCCCGGGGTGCCAGCGGTGCTGGGGTCTGCGCGCTGCTTCCATCGCCACCCCGGGGTTGCAGCAGGTTTGGGGGGGTTTGCATCAGTTCTGGGGGGGTTGCAGCAGTTTTGGGGGGATTTGCATCAGTTTGGGGGGGTTTGCAGCAGTTCTGGGGGTTTGCAGCAGTTCTGGGGGTCGCAGACCTCTGCCCTGCCCAGCCCTCGGTCGCTTTTGCCAGCAGTTTTGGGGTTTTCAAGCAGTTTTGGGGTCTGCCAGCCCCTCACCTCTCCACCCCCGTGTTTGCAGCGGTTTTAGGGTCAGCAAACCCCTTCTCCCTCCATCCCCGAGTCGCAGCAGCTTTGGGGTTCTCAAGCCCCCGCAGACCCCAAACCCAGCTTTGTTGTTGGGGTCTGCCAGCCCCTCACCTGTCCCCTCCACCTCCGCGTTTGCAGCGGTTTTAGGGTCTGAAAGCCCTCGTCTCGCTCCCTCCCGGCTTTGTTGGGGTCTGCAAGCCTCTTCCCTGCCCACTCTGGGGTTTGCAGCAGTTTGGGGGTCTCCAAACTGTCCACCCCCGGGGTTGCAGCGGTTTTAGGGTCCCCAAGCCCCCTCCCCAGCCCGGGGGAGGCAGCCGGGGGGTCTGTCCCTCTGTGGAGCCGGGGGAGGCAGCAGGGCTGACGCCCTTTGGGTGCCGCCTGGCTGGGGGCCAGGAATGCTAAAATTGCAGAGCTGGGTGGGAGCAGCCCCCTCCCTCCGGCGATATCGCCTGCCGCCTCGGGGAGCAGGGAGTGCCCCCTCCTGCTCTCGGGACCCCCCAAAGGGCAGGGCGAGGGGTCCCCTCTGCGTCCCTGGGGAGCCAGGAGTGCCTGGTTCTCTTCTTGGACCCCCTTGCAGGGCAGGGTGGGGGGTGCCCTCTGCACCCCTGGAGAGGCTGGCACGGGTCTGGGGGAGCAGGGAGTGCCCCGTCCTGCTCTCGGGACCCCCTTGCAGCCCCCCCTCCATTGCAGGTCACCAGGAGGGGTGCCCTGTGTGTCCCCTGGGGAGCTGCGAGTGCCCTGTTCCCCTCTTGGGACCCACTTTGCAGCCCCCCCACCTAATGCAGGGCAGGGCGAGGGGTGCCCTCTGTATTCAGGGAGGCTGGTGTGGGTCTGGGGGAGCTCGGAGCACCCTGTTCCCCTCTCGGGACCCACCTTGCAGCCCCCCACCTCATGCAGGGCAGGGCGAGGGGTGCCCTCTGCATCCACAGGGAGCCAGGAGGGCCCCGTTCTGCTCTCGAGACCCTCTGTGCAGGGCAGAGCAGGGGGTGCCCCGTGTGTCCCCCGCCAGGCTGGCACCGTGACCAGGGAGGGGGCTGTCACCGTGCTCCGTGGGTCAGAGGCGTGTGGGGCGCGATGTCGAGGTGCCCCCACATGTGTGAATGGTGAGTTGTTGGGCAGCATCCACCCCTTTCCTTCTAAGGACTTTTCCCCGAGCACTCTGTTTCTCTTGGCTTTTTTTTCACACTTTCTTTTTTTATCCTTTTTCCAGTCCATTTTCATCCTCTCGGGGGGGCTGCGTTTCCTGCCCTGCCCTGCTCCCCCTCCGTGCCCTCCCCTTGCCCGGGACCAGGGAGCGTTCCCGCTGCGCCGACTGCTCCCCGACACCTTGTCGCCTCGTGGGGATGGTTCCAGGCGGCGGGGACGCTCGCTCTGGCCGAGGCGTCGAGCACACGAGCCAAAGGTGGGCTGCTTCCACCCCCAGCCCGTGCTGGGATCCCTTTCCTCGCAGCACATGAGCCGAGCGAGCCGTTTATTCGTTGGCGGCATCGCTGTGTTTGCGAGCCCAGCAGCCGTGGAAGCCTTGATGCTTCCCAGAAGCGTGAGGAGCCGCGGCCAAGCCGTTCGCCGTGGGGCTGGGGGCTCGCGGTGCCGCCAGGGCAGGGGGCTGGGCTGGTGCCACCTTGGCCTCTTCTTTACTGCCGTCACCAGCTGATGGAGAGGTCTCTGTGGATGTTGTCAGCTGGCTCGGGAGCCTTTCCTCTCCTGGTGCACGAAGCTGTGTCCCGATGGCTCGATGGAGGGATGTTTGGGGTGCGTGGTGCCGATTCCTCCTGGGGTCCCTCCTCGTCATCCCCGCTGCAAGGGCTGGGTTAGGGCAGAGGCTGTTGGGTGTCGCTGCTCCCATCTCCAGGACTGCGGCTTTGCCCTTCGCTGAGGAAGAAGGGGTGCAGGTGATCCCGCTCCATGATTCACCCCGGTTCAGGGATCCGTGTGGGAATGGATCTGCCAAGGCCGAGGAGGGAAGCGTGTGGTGGGAGCAGGCGGGATCAGGCCGCAGCTGGTTTCTCCGAGAGGGGAGCAGAAACCTGCGGAAACCTCAAGCATCCCATGTGCGGCTCCAGACCCCTGCGGTGCCCCTCATCTCGCTGCTCAGCGCCGGGGGCTCAGCGCCGCCAACGCAGCCGCGCTCCTCACCGGCTCGGTTCCACAGGAGGCTGGCGGAGGGGCTCCCCACCCCCTTCCCCGTCTCTAAAAGCAAATCTTTGTTCTTGTGGAGCTCTGGCTGCCGGCCGGCTGTCGGCCAGCCAGATGGAAAGGCAAGGGGGGCTCTCCTCCCTTCCCTGCTCGCTTGCTTGCAGACGTCCTCTCCGGATCTCGAGGTCTCCGGCTGGAGCTGTGCCAGGCGCAGGCTGGAGCGCTCGGTTCTGCGGCTGAGCTGCTCCACGCATGGCCGGTGGGTCTCCAGCCCTGACCCGGTGCCCTCGCCAAAGCGTTGGCTGCAGCCGTACTGGGTGCCAGGAGGAATCGCCGCAGCCGGCAGTGCCAGGGTGTTGTGCCCCGTGCCTGCCCGCACACGTAACGGGCTGGGAGTCTTGGAGCTGCAGGAGGAAGCCTCGTGTCCCCAGGGTTGTGAGGGGCTTTTTGACACCAGCGGGCCACGGTTGCGGCATCTCGGGGTGCTCCTTCCAGCCCTGGGGAGGGCTCCTATCGGCCCGTCTCGGAGGAGGAACGGGGCAGCGAGCCCTTGTTCCAGGCAGGGCTGGGGCTGCAGCGTCCGCCTGCGCCTCCTCAAGGGCAGGGGGTGGTGGGAGGGCGGGTGCCTGGTGCCAGCCCCAGATGCCAACCATTCTCCAGCTCTGAGCTCAAGGCTTGGGCCGCTCCGCTGCCTGCATGAGGGCTCTCATGCCGAGCGGGTCAGTGGGGCAGGCCGGCAGCAATCCCTCTCCCCGGGGCTGAAGGTCTGTAAATGACGGGGGCCAAACCCTGGCCTGGCTCCTGCAGCCCAGAGGGGTTGGGGGGCCCGGGCACATCTGTGGGTGCCGGCTGTGCCAGGCAGCCGGCCGCGGCCACGCAGGGGCCTCGCTGCAAAATTATCTCGTCCCACACACTCGGTCTGGTTTCCTGACCCCAGAGCGTGCTTCTCTCTGGGGTTTTCACCTGTTTTTCTAGCACCTCCTTTCCTGTGCGGCGCGTTGCACGTCCCTCTGCGGGCAGTGCCGATGGGATGGGTGAGGGACCAAAGCTGCCTGGTGGGGTGACCTGTGAGCTGGGACCTTTGCTGTGACAGAAGAGCTCCTGGCTGCTTTTCCAGGGTCAGGCCACCGCGTGCCTGCTCCAGATAAAGAGGGTTTTGTGGGTGCGGTGCTGCCCTTTGAAGTCGCTGCCCTTGCGAGGCTCGGTGGCTGTTACCGAGCGGCGCTATCAAGGGAGCTGTTGACACAGCTGCTCCCTGCAGCCTCTTGTCCCCGTACCTGGGCTGGGGGCGCTGAGCCAGCTGGCCCCGTTGCTGGGGGACAGTGCTGTCCCCTCCTGCGAGGCGCACAGACGTCTCTTGCTGTGTCACCCAGCAGCGATGGTGTTCCCGGCCTTGCCGTGACTCAGCCCTTGTCCGCTGTGCCCCCCAGCCCCTCACGAAGCTGCTCCGTGTCCTGGATCGATAGCCATTACCTTGCGCTGCCGCTCTGGAGCGGGGCCAGCGGCTCCATTACCGCTGCGGGCGAGCGGGCAGGCTCCGCTCGTGAGGGTGTGAGTCCTCGGGGACACTCGTGCCACGGACAGCCAGCAGAGCAGCAGCGAGGGGTCACCTGTTGTGGATGCTCCGACTGCTGGGTTTGGGGTCCCAGAGGGTCACAGCTCAGGGAGGGACTCGAGGGGTCCTGGTTGGGGACCTTGCTGACCAGCACTGCTGCCTTGGAGGGTGAAAAGGAGCAAGGAGGCAGCCACAGGGGCTGGGGTGCCGCTCCGGAGCTGCTGCCCGCGTGCCCCAGCCTGCTGTGGGGATCACAGCGCCCCGTTCACGCCCCAGCTCCCAGGGCTGCTGCGGGGGCAGCGCGGGCTGACGTCAGGGCTCGGTCCCAAAGCGCGGGAAGGTGCAGCCTTTGTCCTTGCCAGCTTCAGGCTCCAGCACCCAGCGCCTTCCTCCACCTCTGCTCCCCACCCGGCACCTCCTTTTGCCTGTGGGGCTCAGGGGGAGCTGCTCTGGGATGCTGGCTTGGACTGGGGGGTCAATCCATGCTGCGGACCGGGGGGTCGATCCGTGCTGCTCTGGACTCAGATGGAGAGCTCCAGCGAGGCCGTCTGCTCTCTCATGGGCTGTGGAGATGCGATCCCTTCCATACCTGTTCCCAGCTCCCCACTGTCATGGTGTCGGGGGATTTGGAGGCGCAGAGGTCCTGCTGCCCACGTCCTGGGACGCCGTGGGGACTCTGACAGCAGTGGGTTGTCTCTGGGTGTCCTGGGGGATCGATGGTGTGAACACAGGGTGCCTCGTCCCTCTCTGGGAGCAGGTTGGTGGCCGCAGCCCATGGTTTGCTGGGTATGCAGGAGGCATCGAGGTGGCAGGAGCAGAGCTGAGATGCAGACGGGGATGGACCTGGGCTCAGCTCCCTCGCTGGCTGAGACACTGAGGTTCCCTCGTTCTTCCTGCCCCCTGGGCTCTGTCCCACAGCTGCAGCCAGCAAGGTGGAGGTCTCCATGCCGGCAGTGGTTGAAGTGGAGATCGGGAGCACGGCCAGGCTAGAGTGCAAATTCTCCATCCCCGAAGATGGTTCCTACACCAACATCAGCTGGTTTGTTGTGAGTGCTGGCAGGGAGAGGAGCCGTGGGTGGTGGGCTGGGGTGGCAGCTAGTCCAGAGCTTTCTCCTGGGCTCCTCGTCAGCCCAGTCTTGGCCTCTCCCCTTGCAGGTCGATCGCCACAGCAGGGTGAAGCTGTGCCACATCACAGACAACGTCGTCCTGGAGGACACGGACTACAAGGAGCGGCTGTCAGTGGGGGAGGACAAGGCTCTCTCCATCAGCAAGGTGACCGTGCAGGACGCCAGGACCTTCATGTGCCAGGTCGGGGCGGCTGGTTACGACCCGGGCGAGAACCACACCGAGCTCCACGTCTACAGTGAGTGACAGACGGGGCAGGAGAGCAGCGCGGCCGTGCATCCTCTGCAGGGCTGGCGGGGGATCCCTTCCCATCCCTCCTAACACAGCTGTGGGGCCTTCTCTTTCCAGAGGTGCCTGAGACCCCTGAGATCGTGGCCAACACGGGAGGCGTCTCCGTGCAGAGCAGTGAGATGCCGCAGGTGAGGAGAGGCCCCACGGGAGGGAGGGGGAGGCTCCAGCCGTACCAGGCTCCCCGCTCTCCTCTCCCCGTGCTCAAGGCTCTCTGTGCCGCTGCAGATCGCCCAGTGTGTGAGCAGGAACAGCTTCCCACGCCCCAACATCACGTGGCACAAGAACGGGGCGCGCCTGCAGCCAGAGGAGGACAGTGAGTGGGGCGGTGGTGATGGGGTCGGGGATGAGGATGGGGATCTGGGCACTTGTGCTGCCCACGGTCTGGCGGCCCGTGACCACTCGCAGTCCCAACGCTGCCGTGTCCCCTGCAGAGGTGAAGTTCACGGCCACGCGCACCCGCGAGTCGAGTGGGCTCTTCACGGTGAGCAGCATCCTCTTCGCCCACGTCACCCGCGAGGACCGCGACTCCCAGTTCCACTGCACCGTGCACTACTGGCTGCAGGGGCAGAGACGCGCCGTGGAGTCGCAGCGGGTCAGCGTCAAGGTCTTCTGTGAGTCGGGGGCTGGGGACCGTGCCTGCTGCCTGGTGCTGCGAGACAGGGGCCCCCAGCCGACCCTCCCTCCTCCCACAGACCCCACCGAGCACCTGAACCTGCGCGTCGTGCCCTCCCCGGCGCTGGTGAAGGAAGGGGATGACGTGGAGCTGTTCTGCGAGGCTGATGGGAACCCGGCACCCATCTACTCCTTCTACAAGAGAGAGGTGAGGCCAGAGGGGGCCTCGGCTCCTCTCCCCTGGCAGACCCCTCGCGTTGTGGCTGCTCCTTGTCCTCTGCCCACAGAGGACACAGTGGGTCGCAGCCGCTGGGCTGTGGTGGGACGGCGCTAAGGGCTCTGCTTTCTCCCCATTGCCCGCAGCTGGATGACAGCTGGCAGGATCTGACGTCGCTGACGGACGCCAACCGTGGGGTCCTGTCCCTGCACAATGTGAATAAGACCAGCAGCGGCCTCTACAGATGCCAGACCCTGGACTTGGATAGTATGAAACAGCTGGAGAAGGACATGGAGCTCGTTGTGAACTGTAAGGCGGGGGACGGGACCCTGCGCACCTCGTGCTGGGTGCTCTGTGCCCCCTGCTCACCCTGCCCTGCTCTCCACCCTTCTCCTAGACATTGAAGGGGTCCACGTGGAGATGGAGCCGTCCTCGCCTGTTGTCGAAGGGGGCAGCGTGAAGCTGAGCTGCGATGCCGACAGCCCCTTGGCCCTGGAGTACCAGTGGAGCGATGCGAAGGTGAGCAGGGGTTTGGGTCGATTCGAAGGAATCGACTTGCGGACGGGCTGTGAGTCAAAGCCAGGCTGGAGGGCAGGATCCGTGTCCTGTAAAACGCACACGTGCACACCCATAGGGGAGTTTTGGCCTAGGTTATGTAGCTTTTTAGTCAAACATTGTGGTTAGTCTTGGTAATCAAGCAGTTAGGTTATATAACTTGTAAGTCCCCCTACAGCCCCCGTTCTTACTGATCTCTTTACTTCAGAAATTGCTGCGCTGTAATTTTACCCCTTCAGGTCCCTGTTAGCAACAAGCCAGTTACAGAAATGCTAAAAGTGGCTTAGTTTTGTCATGTGATCCCTTAACTGGGGGTATTGTCATGCTCGGGCTTGGTGAGTCTGGGCTTTGCAGCAAACAGAGCCAGGGGCTTGCTGAGGTGCTTCTGAGAGAGGCCGAGGGGCAGGATTCCCCCCCCATGGATGTATATTGTCCATCTCTGCCTTTTCACCTCCTGACCAGCACTGCAGGACGTCCTGTGCTTACCGGTCCCCTCGCTGTGCGCTGGAGGGAGGGTTGGGACCCTCTGGGTCCTGGCTTTGGGCGCAGAAGGGTCTGTTGATCCATACTTGTTTTGGGACGGGGGGATCCCTTCCTAACAGGGCAAGAAGATCGGCCAAGGGAACCAGATCCGTCTGAACAACCTCACCTTCGAAACCTCCAGCAACTTCAGCTGCAAAGTGATGGCCCCGAGCGTGCCAGGGCTGGAGCAGAGCAAGCAGGTGGCCGTGGCTGTTCAAGGTGAGAACCAGCAGGTGTGGGCGCGCCGCCCTGCGAGAGCGAGCCCCGTCCCCCCCAGCACCGCTCTCCCCGAGAGCCACGGGCGCTAGAGGTGCCTCCCCCACAGGGAAGCCGCGGATCGTCTCCATCAGCTCCCCGCTGTACGTGCGGCACGACCAGGTGGTGAACCTGACCTGCAAGGCCATCGCCTTCCCCAGGCCCTCTGTCCACTGGAGCATCAACGGGACGGTGAGAGCTGGGGAGGCTGCTGGGGCCGGGCTGTGGGCTATGAGAGGGGCCGTGCCTGTTCGCTGACAGCAGCTGAGCACAAGCCAGCAGTGGCCCAGGTGGCCAAGAAGGCCAGTGGCATCTTGGCTTGGATCAGGGAAGTGATTGTGCCCCTGGGCTCAGCGCTGGCGAGGCTGCACCTCAAATCCTGGTTTAGTTTTGGGCTTCTCACTGCAACAGTGAGAGTCTGGAGCACATCCAGAGAATGGAGCGGAGCTGGGGAAGGGGCTGCAGAACAAGGGTTATGAGAGGCAGCTGAGGGAGCTGGAGTCTGGAGAAGAGGAGGCTGAGGGGAGAGCTCATCACTGCCTACAGCTGCCTGAAAGGAGGTTCTGGTGAGGTGGGTGCTGGGCTCTTCTCCCAAGTGATAAATGATGGGATGAGAGGGAACGGCCTCGAGTTGCAACAGGGGAGCTTCAGATTGGACAGCAGGAAAAATTTCTTCACCAAAAGGGTTGTCTGGGCACTGGCAGAGGCTGCCCAGGGCAGTGATGGAGCCTCCATCCCTGAAGAGGTTTAAAAGACAGGGAGATGAGGTGCTCAGGAGGGTTTAGTAGAGGACAGGTAGGGTTGGACTTGATGATCTCAAAGGTCTTTTCCAAACGAGTCGTTCTATGATTCTTTGATCGCCTCGGGCACTGAATCCTTTGCTGCCTTCCCCGCTCACAGGCTCACGAGTACATCGAAAACCAGCACATCGCCAGCAACCTGACGGTGCGTGTGAACCACGACCTGCTGCGGGCAGGGGCCATGTGCAGGGTCTCCAACAATCTGGGCATCAGCGAGGAGCGCATCCAGCTGCTCGGTGAGTCTCACGCTGCCTTCTGCCCCAGGAACCCCCCAGGGAAGTGTCGGTCCCCCTCACAGAGGCACCGCGTGTGCTGTGGTGTTGGCTGAGCTCTGTCTCTCTCCCTCCTTTCCTGCTCTCCCAGTGGAGTCTCTCAGAAGAGGTCAGTCTGCGCGGTGCCGCCCTGGGGAGGGAGCCTGGGCTCTTGGCTCTTGCACCGCGTCTGTCACTGCTGCTCTGCCCCTGCCAATCTGCAAGGGAAGTCGAGGCTCTGTTTCTGCAGCAGCATCAAAGCTCCCTGCTTGCCCTCAGCCCAGCAAGGCCAGTGAGAGCAGCTTCCTGCAGCCCTGGCCCGCTGGCCATGGAAGCAAAGGGGTGGCCTCAAGTCTTGCAGGAAACCTTGGAAGCCAGCACAGAATCATGGAATCGTTTGGGTTGGAAAGAACTTAAAAGCCCATCCAGTCCCACCCCGTGGCAGGGACACCTCCCACTGGATCAGGGGCTCCCAGCCCCATCCAACCTGGCCTTGAACCCTCCAGGGATGGAGCAGCCACCCCTGCTCTGGGCAGCCTGGGCCAGGGCCTCCCCATCCTCACAGCAAAACATTTCTGCCTCAGATCTCATCTCAATCTCCCCTCTTCTAGCTTAAAACCATTCCAAAAAGGAGGTTGTACCAAGGTGGTTGCTGGTCTCCTCCCTGGTAGCCGGGACAAGGGGAAATAGCCTCAGGATGCACTAGAGGGGATTTACATTGGACATTAGGAGGAATTTCTTTACTGAAAGGGTTGTGAAGCATTGGCAGAGGCTGCCCAGGGAGGTGGTTTGAGTCGCCATCCCTGGAGGGGTTTAAAAGATCAGTAGATATTGTTGACATGATCTTGCAGTGGACTTAGGGCTGGAGCGATGGTCGGACTCAAATCTTTTAAGTCTCCTCAAACTGAAACCATTCCATGATTCCCCCTGTCACTCGTCCCATCCTCCCGTGAACATGGGAGCATGTCGGACAGGAGCAGAATGCAAAGCGCATTCCTACAGAAACTGCCCTAACGGAGCATTTTGCATCCTGCAGGAGCCGGAGGAGCGTCGGAGCCCCCGTGGTGCTTTCCTGGGGGAAGGGGGGTCCTTTCTTTGCCCGGGGGAGTACAGGAGAGCAGGACCTGGGGAGCATCAGGGCATTAACTTCTTCCTCTCCCATCGTGTTTAGAGACACCAGAGAGCAAGGGGGTGATCATCGTGGCGATCATCGTCTCCATCCTCGTGGTGGCCGTGCTGGGGGCCGTCATCTACTTCCTTCACAAGAAAGGCAAACTGCCCTGTGGCCGCGCCGGAAAACAGGACATGTAAGCACAGCCCCGTGCCCCCTCGGGGACCCGCTCGCCATCGCTCCTGCTTCCCATCTCATTGCTCCAGCCACCCCCTGCCCCACGCGCAGGGAGGCGAGAGGGCGGCCTCGGGGGCACCGCGCTGGGCTCTCGGCAGCGCTTCCAGCTTCCCACAGCCTGGGGTCCGCACAGGGAGGCGACGAGGAGGGCAGCAGAGTGGTAGAGCAGCCAGGGGACCCTCCCCAGCGAGGGGCTGGGCAGCCCAAATCGAGCTTAGGGCTTGAGCCAGGCAACGGTGGCTGTTTCTGTATCAGAAATAGAGTGGCCAGTAGGACCAGGGAAGTGATTCCACCCTGTACTTGTCCCCTGAAACTGGAACCTCTTTGACCCCCTGGCCCTCGTGTGCCCCGTCCCCGCTCCAGAGCATCCCCAGAGATGGAGCCCCAGGGCTTGGCCTCGCTCAACGGGCCACGTGCCCCCCGTGGTGTCACAAACATGTCTCAAAACTGTCACCTCCCTCCCCTAGCACAAAGCCAGAGGCACGTAAAGACAAGATTGTAGTTGACGTTAAGTCAGATAAACTTTCCGAAGAGGCGGGGCTCCTGCAGGGCGCCAACGGCGAGAAGAGACCTGCCGCTGACCAGGTAGGACAGAGCGTCGTGCGCTGCCGTTCCCCAGGCTCAGGGCTCTCCCGGGGCTGGGCCGGCGGCGAGGAGCGAGGTGGCATCGAGGTAACGCTTTGCTCCTCTCCCAGCACTCCCCACCCTGCATGGGCCTCCATCATCCATCACCAGCGCTTGAGAGGGGCCGAGGGAGGGAGGGGAGGTCACAAAGCCACCCGAGGATGTAGGAACAGCCTGGCCCTGCGTGCACACGGCCCCTGGCGCCTCCTGGGAGCGCGCTGCCCGCCCCGCTTGGCACCCACACCTCTTGGAGCAGGAGGCGAGTTCCTGGGTGGCTTTGGGAGAAGGAACTGTACAAACATCTCTGGCCAGGAGTCAGAGCAGAGGCTGCCGGACCGGCTTGTGCTTTAACGCCTCTGAGCAAAGGGCAGCACGGGGTGAGATGAGCTGCTGCGAGCAAACCTCCAGCTGAGGGCCGGAGCTCACGGTGTCGGTGCGGAGCTGTCACCGTGCTGGGTCAGGGCAGGATGAGGCATCAGAGCCCACAGTGATTTTATCTGCCTTAGAATCATAGAATGGTTTGGGTTGGAAGGGACCTTAAAGATCATCCAGTTCCACCTCTGCTCACAGGCAGGGACACCTCCCAGTAGATCAGACTGCTCAGGGCCTCAACCCCAGCTCGGTCCATGATATTATGATTCATGTTCACCCCTAACTTCTTTTCTTGCTCCCCTCTCTTTCTCTTTCCGTGCACTGAAGAACGAGAAATACATCGATCTGAGAAACTAGAGAGGGAATCTACCTAAGTGCTTTCTTCCTTCAAACCTTTCCTGCTCTTGGATTGCCTTGTCCCACCCCTGCTCCGGTCCCCGGGGATCACGGCCGGAGACGCTGACCGCCTCGCAGCGCTGAGCGCCAACGCGTGGGGACCCCCCGACTCACCCCTCGTTACCTCAACCGTGGGCTTGCAGGTTGTCGACTTCGCAGCAGCAAAGCTGGATTTGCTCATTTACTCCAGAGAAGCCAACAGCGCTATTGGAAAACGTATCCCGCTGCGCTGCCTGGGGGAAGGACTGGGGGCTGTGGCAGGAGATCCATCCTGGATGCGTGCAGGAAGGTTTTGATGTGTTTTGCCCCAAACTTGCTCAGAAAGCTGGTGAAATTTGTCCTCTTTGGGCTGTCCCAGGCACCTTAGATGTAGTGGTGTGCAGGTTAGACGAACGAAGAGTGGAAGTGGTTGTGGTAGAGTGGAAGTGCTGTGGCAGAGCGGCGCTGCCGGGGAGGGCTTAGTGCTTTGCTTTTCCTTTCGGAACCGTGTTTTGGTTTAATCCGGCGCGTCCCAGCGGCGCTGGGCACGCAGGGGGCTCCGCGATGGGTGGTCACGTAGGGGGTAAGTGCCAGGGGCTCCTGGGCAGAAGCCACATCAAGGGGTTAAACTCTCTGGTTTGTGGTGGCACGAGGGCTTCTCTCCCCCCACTCCCCAGGGAATCGGATCAGTTCAGGGGGGGCTGCAGCAGCCGGTCCTGGAGCCCCCACCCAAATCCAAACCTAAGGAACGACTCGAGCGGGGCCAGTCAGTGATGTCTCAGGGTTTTTATTTACGCCGAGCAGTCCCCACCCCCTGGTCCAAGTGGTTCATTTCTACGCTTGGGTGGCACCTCCGAGTGAGGGAGCGGGGAGCCCTCGCAGCCCTCGCCCCCGCAGCCCCTGCTCTGCCTCCTCCTAAGCCAGAAGGTCCCCAGCCCCTCTCCTTCCTCCAGGCCCCCTCTGCGCGCTGCCCACCAGCCTTAGCTCCCGGCCGCCAGGGCCGCGTCCCTGTTCCCGTGTCGTCGGAAGCAGAAGCTTTGGGTTCTATATATATATATTTTTGTTGGATTGTGTGTACATTTCCAGGAGTTTTTGTCTGATAACTTGCCAGGTTGTTGGGTTTTTGTTTTTTTTATATATATATATATGTGAAAATAAAGTACCACCTTCAAAGCCGGGCTTGGCGTTTGTTCCCACCAGGATCATAGAATCATAGAGCAGTTGGGTTGGATGGGACCTTAAAGATACTCTAGTTCCAGCTGCCCTGGGCTGGGACACGTCCCACTGGCTCAGGGAGCTCAAAGGTCTTTTCCAACCCAGAGATGCTGCGATTCTGTTAAAAGAGGAGCTGTTTCTATGGAAGGTTCCTCATCAGTGATGGCAGCAGGGGGTCAATCACCTTCTATCGAAGCACTGAGTTAAGGGCTGGGGTGACACAGCGACCGCTCACACAGGGGCCCAGTTCCCAGTTTGGTTCCTGCACGGCACCAGCTGCTGGAGCAGAACGGCACCGGCACTGAGGGTGCGAAAATCACCTCAAACCAGCCCCTCGGTCCCTCCCCAACCTCGCGGACGGCTCCAAGGGCCCCAACCCCTCCTGTGGGTCACGGAGAGGTAGTTCAACCTGGGGATGGTCCCACAGCCCCTGGGTGACCAACCTGACCTCGGGGGCTGCGCCTGGACACAGCATTTAACCCCTCCTGTTCTGCATTGGCCCTCTGGCCTCAGTTGACCCCAGTTTAAATGAGTTGACCCCTCAGATAACCCCATGGTGTTGTCTTTGAGGGGTTCGCTTGACCTCAAGTAACCCCAATTAACCTCAAGTAACCCCAATTAACCTCAAGTAACCCCGTGTCCTTGTTTGACCCCACAGAGATTTCTTTGAGGGGTTCGCTTGACCTCAGGTAACCCCTGTGACCTCAAGTAACCCCAATTAACCTCAGGTAACCCCGTGTCCTCGTTTGACCCCTCAGTGTCATTTTTGAGGGGTTCCTTTGACCTCAAGTAACCCCAATTAACCTCAAGTAACCCCATGTCCTCATTTGACCCCACAGAGATTTCTTTGAGGGGTTCGCTTGACCTCAGGTAACCCCTGTGACCTCAAGTAACCCCGTGTCCTCGTTTGACCCCCAGTGTCATTTTTGAGGGGTTCCTTTGACCTCAAGTAACCCCTATGTCCTTGGTTGACCCCACAGGGATTTCTCTGAGGGGTTCCCTCAGCCCTGGGTGCCCCTGCTGCCCCCCCCCATGCCTGGTGACCTCCCCCAGTCCAGCTCCTCGTTCCAGCCTGTTCCCTTCTCTGGACCCTCCGGGCCCTTGACCAGCATCCACCACAGGGGATTCGGGGCCGGCAGCGCCTGTCCCACCATCCCTGGTGGGGAAGGGGCGGCCCCAACTGCCCCTCCAGTCAGGGGGGAGTTTTGGGTCCCTCGGGACAAGAGGGGCTGGAGTCCCTGAGGGCCCTGGGGCTGTTCAGCCTGCAGGAGGCTGAGGGGAGACTGTGCGGAGTCTCTGCAGCTCCTGGAAGGAGGAACAAGTGGTGGGAAAGGAGGAACCGGCCTCAAGTTGTGCTGGGGGCGGCTCGGATTGGGTGTTGGGAGAACTTTCTTTACTGCCAGAGGGGTGAAGGCCTGGCAGAGGCTCCGTGGGGGAGGCTCCATCCCCGGCTGGAGGGATGAGGTGCTCAGGGATGTTGCGTAACACAGGTACTCGATGATCCAGAAGGTCTTTTCCAATCAAATGATTCTGTGAAGGGATAAACCACCCCCCACCCTCCCTCCCGGCCCCCACGGCTCGGGCTGGGGTGCCTGAAGGAGAGGACATGGGGCCAAGCCGGAGGCTCCTCCGCAGGGCTCACAGAACCAGCACCACGCAGACCATCGGCTACAACAAAGGAGATTTTATTTAAAAATAAAACTTTTGTTTTCGCTTTCTTTCGTTTTGACGGAGGGAATCCCAAACACAGGAGCTCGCGGGGGGCAGCGTGCGAGAAGGGGAACAATTAATAAATAACATTAGTAAAATCTCTAAACGTTAACGACGCCCCTGCAACCCAACCCAGGGCTTCAGACCGAGTGAACCTTAAAGCTCAGCTACTCCGTTAAGAATATTTACCTTCTGTTTTGCCTTATTCTTTACAGATCTGAAAGGATTAAATACTGCTGTTATAGTTTTATATTAACGACACTATTATAGCTTTTTTATTTAAAATAGTTTGTGAAAATCTCAACATCTTTAACACTGACGTCACACAGAGCCGTCAGCCGAGAGGAAGAACCGACTTCTCCGCCCCCGCTGGGAATTTCAAGGGAGATTTCTATCCAGAACGGGAAAAATAAGCGTTCTTATCCCCCTCTTGTTCCCAAAGGGGCACCCGGGAGCCGCGTTTTTCCTTGAAAACCCAGGAACCGTCGTGAGGAAAGGGCGNCGCATCTCAGGAGCAGAACATCTCGTGTTTCCTCACAACCCAAACCCGTCCTACGATCCCATCGCCTCCCTGCCGAGCTCGGCACGGCACCAGCCCAGAGAAGTCACCGGTGGTAACGGACACAGTCGGAAGCCTCCACGGCTAAAATGCTACAAAACGCAGAGTTGAAGTGCCGACTGCCCATCCCTCTTGCCTTTCTTTTCCCCCTTTCCAAGCAGCCTCGTGCTCAGAGGCCTCGTTACAGCTCCTCAGACCCAGCCTAGCGACACGGTGTTCCCTTCAGAAAGGCTCTAGACATTTGGGGCTGTATTTTCCTTCTTAAAGTAGCGCCATAAAGTTAACTTCTGAAGATTAAAGATCAAGGAGGTGAAGGGGAAACAGAGAGAAACCCATCCCAGCCTTGCCCTGCTGAAAGAACAACAAGAAGTTCACGCTGTGTCACAGCCAGGACGCTGCTGCGCTCAGCAGGACCAGCAAACACAGCTCTAAGGAAGAAAAACCACGATTTAAGTTTCTTGAACCAGTTTTGAGACACGAACAGTGCACAGGAAGGACACATGCAGAAAAATTAGTGATACATGCCACAAAGATTGCTCTCTCTAAGCTCTAATACCTGAAAAACACACACGGGGACGCCTCTCGGCACACAAACCCCACAGAGCAGGCTGGACAGCTCTGCTCGGCCTGACTGAACTCAGCATCACAACAAGCCTGGAACAAGCGGCTTGTTGGGGACAGGGCAGCACTGATCTGGTCACACACACTGCGCAGGACACGAGCGAAGCGTTTCTGGCTGTCCGGACTTGGCTCTCGCGCAGCCTTGGCAGCAGCAGAGTCACACGTCGCACTTGAGCACAATTCCACAGTTCACACATCAAGTCAGAAACAAAGCGACTCCAAACTCAACGCGGAGCGAGTCGCGGCTTTGGAAAGAGTAAGAAAAAGAGGGAAATAAAACCACCGTGCTGCCTCCTAAAAGAGTTTCTACCAGGACAGAGTCAGCAAACCCCTCTCATGCACCAGGACTGGCTGCTCGGGCTCCCCCGTGTAACACGTGGAACCGCAGAGACGAGAGCCAGGGCTGCTCCGCGTTCCTGCTGTGCTGCTTCTCCAGCAGCTCCCGCGGGCGCCGCAGCCGGGGCCGCCACCCGGAGCCCTTCGCACAGAGCAGGCACCGGGCCCTGCACGTGTGGCCAAAGGAATGAGCAGCTCCTCTTCCTCGAGTGCAGAGCACTGACATCACCTTCCCCGTACGGCGGCTCCTTCGCTGGGGCCAGACCTGAGCCCAACCTCTCGCTGCTGCCCAGCACGGTGCCCACCCACATCAATCTGAGCTGTGTGCTGTACTGGCAGCTTTCAGCTCCAGCCCCAAAATAGCCGCGGGGCTGACGGGCTCCAAGGGCAGCAGGAGGTCTCCTCACCGCTCCAAGAACATTTTCTTTGCTACAGAGAGGAGGGGAGTGGAGACACTTCATGCTTTTACACCGCGGAAACACCACGTCAATTTATAAAGTTTCAGGGCTGGAGAGAAGCCTCTGCTCTACGTAAAACAAACATTTCATGCTCCGTTCCCTTTGCTAACACTTAAGGCCTCTCTGCCAGTTCCAAGCTGCGTCTCTGGGCCAGCTGTGAGTTCTTCAGAAGCCTAAACTGCATCCAACTCCCTCAGCTCTCCAACAGCTCCAGCTGTGACCCTCTGCCCAGTGGCTACTGCTGCCCACAGGGAGATGGGAGACGCCTGGAAAGGCCAACAGCCACCTGGAACACCCGGAGCATGTTTGTCCTGTCCGGCTGTGCTCTACAACCCCCCCCACTTCATTTAAATCCTCTTCAAAGGAACCACACTCCTCTCACACAGCAGGTGTGTGTAAACAGTGAAGCTGCCGAGCACGCAAGTCAGGTTTTCCCCCAAGCCCTGACTTTTAGAGCCGCGTGAGCACTTTACAGACACAAGAAGTTTCCTGGAGCTGATTTAACGCCAGCTCTGGAGCAATGGAAACAGAAAGGGGACCCCGCCGTGTTTCGATAGCCATGCAGGGAGCTGCTGCAGTTCTGTCACTGCGAAGCAGGTGAGATGCCCACAAACACATCAGCCGCACCTACCGACTCCACAAACAGCCTGGCACGGACAGCCGGCTCCGGAGGGAGCTCCGGAGGGAAACGATGGAATGCGCATGAAGGCCTCTCGTCTGCGGCAGCCACCATGCAATTAAGATAAATAAAACAACCTATTTACCAACATTCCTAGAGGGAGAGCACAGGGGAGTGTCCAGCGGCGGCTGCTCGGGCCCTGCAGGGCCGCAGTCCCACCTGAGCACCCAAGCGCAAAATGCTCGAGGCTAAAAAAGGGAGAAGCGGCAGCTGGTTTTTCGCTCTCGCTCGAATTCTTCCCGCCCTCTCCCACCCCTCAAAAACACGCAAGAATTTCAGCACGTCCAGTAGCCTGGAATCTGGTGCTGCCAGTAAGAGGACACGCACGAGAGAAACTCAACTGATCGAAATGCCCGACAGAAGCGAGTCACGCTCTCTCCAGGCCAAGCGGGAGGGCTGGACTCACAAGCAATAAACGCTATCACTACAGCGAGGAGGGAAACGCCATGGCAAACGGGAAGAAATCACAAGATTCTTCCAAGGTCTCCTATTTATTCCCAGCAGAAAACGACCTCCCGGCTGCTCAAAAAAGCCTGAGCCAGACAGACAGCAGCAAACAGAGCCAAACCCGGTACCACGAACCACAGGACACACCACAGCGACCTCGAGACTTTGCTTCTCAGAGTATTCACTTAGAATTCACAGCACAAAACACTCCCCCCCGGCCGCCAGGGCACCGGCTCGGGGGCACCTTTCTCTGCCGACACCCTGGAAATAAATCCGTTCTCTCAAACAAGAGGTAGGGGGAAAGGACTCCAAGACACACACTGTATAAAACACCGTTCTGCTCCGTTTCATTCCTCTGCTTTGAAATCTGGAACCACAAAAACCTGATAACTGATTCTCCGGAGAGGCAGGACCGACCTCAGCACGAAGTCTCTAAAGGAACCCCCTTCCCCTCTGGCACGTGGCTGGGCTGCGCCGCCCAGGCAGCTGGTCCACAGAAGCTGTAGGTGAGCGGCTGACGTGCTATGTGGCCACGTGCGCGGGGGAGGAGATGGAAACGAACTCCCGGAGAATATTCTTGGCCATTTCAATATTGTTATGTGCAATGACCAGGGCTTTCTGAATGTCCTGATATGAGTAGCCTTGGCTCATGAGGTTCTCGATCTCGCTGGAGAGCTGCAGCGACGCGCTGGGCCCGCCGCCGGCTCCTCCTGCCTGGCAGCTCCCTGCTTTCCGCTCGGAATTTATTCGCCGGGGTAGAGGTTTTGGCGGCCTCTCTGGAACTTGAGAGCCGTCTGAAAAACCTGGAAGGAGAACCAAAGGCAGCACTTGAGAAAAGGACACGTGATTCTCGCTTGGAACAAAGCAGGAACGACATTAGACTGATAAATGGTGCTTTGAAACACGGCACCGAGAGCCACGACGCCTTCTCCAACCAGCCTGTCCTCCCACACAGCGGCACAGATGAGCTCAGCCTCCCCCCTCATGTGCAAAAAGAATTATGGAGATTTATTTTAATTACGGGGCCACTTCAGGCTCATTTATTAAGATAAGACCATGTAAACAGAAAATCCCGACCAAGGATGCGTGTGTGTGCGTGAGCAGAGCTCAGACATCAGCTCTGGAATAAGAATCATTGAGATGTGATGAAGAAATTGTTTCTGGTGAAGGTGAGGAGGGCCTGGAGGCCAGAGCAGGGGTGGCTGCCCCATCCCTGGAGGGGCTCAAGGCCAGGTTGGATGGGGCTGGAGCCCCTGATCCAGTGGCAGGGGTGGGACTGGATGGGCTGTGAGGTCCCTTCCAAGCCAAACCATTCAATATGATATAACTAATGACTTGAAGAAAAGACACGTTGCTTAACATGCGCATCCAGCATCTGGTACTTTTTGAGTCCCAACCTCCTGTCCCCCTGCAGGAAACATTTTTTCCTACTTTACGTATCACAGGAAACTTTTCCGCACCAATACTTGCCATGACCTTAAATAAAACACTCGTCTTCTTGAGAAACTCCTCAAGGCACTCGAGATCGAGCTCTCCAGCAGGAGAACGGGGCACAAGAGACAAAGCCACGAGACTAAGAATGTCCAAACGGTCCCTTTCTAGGCTGGGGCACTGTGGCACCGCTCAGAGCAGCTGCCTTTGTGAAGCCTTCCTTATACCAACAGCACCAGGACACAGAAGGTCCTTCAGGAGACAAATTCACTGAAGCTTCCTCACCAACCACAGTGCAGTCCCGCTCCCCAGCCCTCAAAGCACAAGCTTCTCATGCACAAAAAGCTTTTTTGTGCCTTGGAGAGAAATGACTGGTCTCGTCTCTCCCCCGAATTGTCTTCTGAAATAGCTGTTTCAGCTTGAACTGGATTGAGTTTCAGAGTCTGTGTCTCAGTCTGAAAGAACAACTAGCAGCACAGCTTTCATGGTTGAAGACTAAGAAACTAAACTGTAGGACGGAGGGTGGGAGAACAAGCGTGTCCCACACTGGTCGGGGCTGTTTAACACCAGGATTCAGCAGTGGGCAATGCCCAGTGCTCCAGAAAACCACACACGCTCCCCAGAGCTGTAACAAGCAGAAAGGCCGCAGTGTTGTTCACTGCTGATCTCTTAACGCCGCGAAGCAGGACAACAGCACTGTTATTTCAGAAAACAAAGAGGGGTCAATGATTAAGCCGAGCACTTCATCTGGAAGCAGGATGTGAGCTCTCCCTGCCCCTAATCTCCCTCAGCCGCATTCTACAGACAGACAGAGACTTAAAAAGTGAGGCAGGGAGGAGCAGCAAAAGATCATCCTGCTCCAGTAAAACCTCTGAGAAAAACGTAAGCTTGGGGAGTGAAGGTGGGGAAGCAGGTGAAGAGGAGACTCAGCAGAGCCACGGTCCCAGATGCAGGGTAGCTCTGCCTCCCGCGGGCCTCCAGAAGGATCCAGAAACTCGCTTCTCTTACTCGGAACATGGCCAGGCTGCTCAGACACGCTGAAACCCCCCAGCAGGAAGAGCTTCCTTTAAAGATGCTGAGACTTTGTAGGGAAGAAGTCAAACATTATTCAGAAAGGCTCTCAGAGGGACGAGGCTTTGTTTTTTCCCCTCAGAGAATCTGCCTCGCAGCCAGAAGGACAAGATGTCCTCTACTCCCCAGGGACAACAAGGTGACCTTGCAGAGCCAGCGGGTCCCTGCTGGGAGGAACCGAGAGCAGCGAGCAGAGCGCGTGTGCCATCTGCTGACAGCAGCCACGGCCCAGCCCGAGCCAGGCAGGAGCTGCGCAGGGCCAGTCACGTCATCCCTCACCTGGAACCCTGGTGAGCAGCAAAGGACTGAAGCTCTCTTTCATAGAATCATAGAATCACCAGGTTGGAAGAGACCCATCGGATCATCGAGTCCAACCATTCCTATCAAACACTGAACCATGTCCCTCAGCACCTCTTTGGTTCGCCCTGGTGCCAAACTAGGCCAGGCCCTGTAGGACAGAGCAGCTCAAGGAATGGTCTTTATGCTGAGGAAAGGTTCTCCTAAGGGTGATTTAAGTGTGATTAACTGACAGGCAGAGCCTTCCAAATCGTAAACCAAACCCAACACTGAAGAACCAGAGCCTTGGTTTACACACAAAACCCAGAGCCAGTGGCAGAATTTTCAAACCCTCGAGCGATCCATCACTCCTCACTACAGCGGGTGTTTCCTCACCTGCTACGGGGTCGTTTTCCAAAGACATTCGGCCGAAGGCAGGGGTGGCGTTGGAGATATCGGACAGCGTGCGACGAGCAGTAGCAACCGGCAGCGGCGGTTTGGGGACATCGTAACCATCTTCTTCGTTTTCTGACTCTTCGGGGCCGTTGCTGGCAGTGGCTGCTGCCAGATCCCCTTCATCTGCAACAAGAGGCACGCTCTGAGGCGCTGGGACTGGGCAGAGAATCTGTCTTTGAAGGCAGATGCTATCTCCCTGCACTCCAGACACTGATGGGACACAGGACTAAGGTTTTGCAGCCAAAGACCCACAAGCTCTTTCCAGAAGGTAGCGTTAGGTTATAAATACTTGAAATAGATGTGGGCTGACAACTGCTGCCCAGAAAATAAACGTCATCTTCAAACCAGCTATTTTTTAAGCAACTGTTGAAAATTCTTACAGGGCATTCCAACCAGGCTCCTCAACAACATTCCCACATCAGCCTGCAGCACACACACCCAGATGTTTCTGCACACATCTCAGCTATTTTAGCAGAAAAGCAAATAACATTGACATGAGCCTAAAATGCTGTTTCCACTTGGGACTGGGACCAACTCTTTTTATCTCAGGTTCACAGTTGTTTTTTAGGACGCCCACTCACCAGAAGCACTGACAGTCTCGAAAGCGGAGGATGCTGCTTGGGAGTGGATGTTGTACATCGCCTCATACATGCAGCCATCAGCCTGCAGGTCGCAATCTAAAACTCTGAGGGGGAGAACACGTATTTCATACAATCACATAATGGTTTGGGTCAGAAGGGACCTCAAAGCCCACCTGAAAACCAGCTGAAAACCATTTCCCCTCATTTTATCCCTGATCAAGAGCCCCTCCCCAGCTTTTCTGAAGCCTCTTTCAGTGCTGGGAAGCTGCTCTGAGGGCTCCCCAGAGCCTTCTCTTCTCCAGGCTGAACAACCCCAACTCTCCTCTCAGCCTGTCCTCATACGGGAGGTGCTCCAGCCCTCAGGTCACCTTTGTGGCCTCCTCTGGACTTGCTCCAACAGCTCCATGTCCTGAGGACTCCAGAGCTGGACACAGGGCTCCAGGTGAGGCCTCCTGAGAGTAAAGGGGCAGAATCCCCTCCCTCACCCTGCTGGTCCCACTGCTCTGAATGCAGCATTTCCCTCTGGACAGGTGACAGTGGTCACCCACCACCCCCCCGCCTCTGCACGTGGGTTTCCACACAGATCCCTGCTTCAGAGTGAAATCACTGCTGTTCTGCAACAGAATATTTGTTCCAGAAAACGCTCTGGCAATGTTCATTGCACTGCAGCATATCAGCTGAGGAGAGCTCAACTGATACCACCAGAACAGAACCCCTTAATAGAATTCTGAATTTCAATTGCTGCTGCTCTCATACAGTTACCGGCAGGAAGGGGTGGGAGCGGTTATCTGATTTCTTTGATATTCTATAAGGGTTCTGCAAAAGAGCAGCACTCACATTTTATTTACAGTCAGCTCCGCTCCTCTCAATCTGGTGAATATCACCGGGGGAGTTTAGCAAACCCTGCAAGCGAAATCTCCACCCCGGTAAACAAATCTGCTGGGGAGAGGAAGCACAGCACCTCCGAACAGAACCTCACCGTGAGCTCTGAGTCATTTCCAAAGGCATTTTGACGTCTGGTTTTTGTACAGCAGGACCTGGAGGCACCACGGGCAGCGAGGATGGTGACATGTATTCAGTGTCTTCATCGCTTTCAGACTGCTCCCCAGGAGGCAGTTTTGGTACGGGCAGCGGTCTGGAGGCAGAGGAAACAAGATCTAAACGTCAGAAAAACATTTAGCCCAGATCTAATTATTACCAAAGTGGCCTTTAAGATCCACAGCAGCCATAACGAGCAGTGATTCTGTCTAAAGGGAGAACCTGGCTCTCAGGATTCTGCAAGGTGACGCTGGCACAGAGTCCTTACCAAGAGGAAAATGACAATTTCAGACACATTGTACATCACCTGCTGCACATAAAGACCAGTTCAGGAGTGAATTTATTAAAAAGAGCTAATAGCAAGCGCAGCCTGCTTCCCACTGCCACAGCCAGCTGCCACCACAACTCTCAGACCTTTAGGAGGCTGATTGTGTGGCAGTGTCCAGTTCTGCCCCTGGCACCAGCGTGGAGACAGCCCCACCATTCCCACTCTGTGAGTTACAAAAGAAAGTTTTATCGCTTCTAGAAAACAACAGACCTGGCAGCTAAGGAGTAGATGGCATTGGCAGACGAGGAGGGTTTAATTTTGGGGTGTTCACACTCTGGGGTTGTCGGCGGACCACTGTTCAAGTTCTGAAAGAAAAAAAGAGTCAAACCATGAATCAGAAATACCCCACAGAGCGCTGTGATGCAGCTGCAGAGCTGTCAGCTGGCACCGACACCCTCTGGGGGAAGGAAGCCTCTGTGTCACTCCAGTGCATTTACTGCCACCTTACAAACCCAGGTTTCCATCATGGGGGCACAAGCAGGGTTCTCTCCTGTAGCCAACAACTCATTCACACAAAAAGTGCAGGAATTGAGATCTCTCGAGACTCAGTGGCCAAAACAGAAGCACCTCTGCTACGAGGCCAGGCAGAGAGAGCTGGGGTTGTTCAGCCTGGAGAAGAGAAGGCTGCATGGGGACCTTAGAGCCACTTCCAGGACTAAAAGGGGAATGGAATCAAAGAAAGTAAAACAGCCTGGGATTTCTCTGAGAGAACAGTATGTTGGAGCACTAAGTTACACATCGTGACACTGGTAATAGGAACAGATCCAAATTTGACTTAGACTTTACTGTGCTAAACTGAAGATGTGCAGGTTTTACAACTCTGAAAACAAAGCAAACTGCACTTTTCATCAGGCCAGCTCCCAATACAAACCAACCTCAGTTCTACAAAACTGAAGGGTGACCAGCAATCAGGAAATTACGGCTCCAAACAGGGATATCAGCTTTGCTCCCAAGAGGCACAAAGCACCTCCCTAAGAAGCCATCCCATGATTCTGCTCTCCCTGGCATTCAGCAGTTCCCTTCTATCTCTCCTTTGGCACAGACCATCCTATCCAGATGTAAACTATGAGAAGAGGGCATCCTCGAAGACTTAATTCCTCATGAATTACTTTGGCCACCAAGAGGTCTAACTCACCACTTGGTTGTCCAGGCTGAGGGTGCTCCCGAGCCGGTGGCTGTCGGCCCTCGAGTCCATCTGAGAGGGCAGCGAAAAGGGGAGGGAGTGTCTGTTCGACAGTTCTCTCCCAGCCCAAGGGTCAGCAGGGCTGAGAGCGACAGGTGGGGCTTTGGGCATCGGCCTGGGCGGCCACAGCTCGGCCTGGCGGTTGGAGGGCACAGGGGGCGGTTTGTCTCCCGGCGTGCAGGGCAGGGGACGTCTCTGGGGCCGACCTTCGGTCCCAATGGAATGTGGCCTGTCCGGAGGCGGCGGCGGAGGGAGATCTCGGAGCGTGGGTGGGATGGGCAAAGGTTTATCCTTGTGAAGAGGACCAGGTGCAGCCTGGAAGGCAAAAGAATGTAAAATATTGCTTAACAAAGGTATTCTATCAACAAAACAGAAAAACAAGGGAGGCAAGAGGCAGGACGGTGAGTCCTGGTTTTCATTTTATCTCTTTTTACAAGAAATTATCTCAAGAGACATGGAGATCTCCACATCTCCCCACGAGTTAACCCTGCAGAGACACCTTCTCTACAGGCTGCGAGAGATAACAGAGTCCCTACGTGCAGCTACAGGAGGCACTAAACACCCCAGGTTATTTTTTCTTGAAGGGAAAAACAAACCTTACAGCAGCACTGGATGGGATTACAAATAAAGGACACTCGTATAAAACCAAGATTCCATTGTGGTTACTTATATATGTTAACGGTCAGCAATCAGCATCAAGTATTCATAGAACTGGATATTTTCTTCTACCTGAACTTTCTCGTGTGGGGAATGGAAGGAAAGTGGCCTAAGAGGACTAGAGAGAAGGAAGAAGCAAGAGTCTTGTGTGAAGGCACTTAGGAACGTCACAGAGAACACGCAGGGTTCACCAGAACGCTCCCGTCCCGCCTGCCCCACCAAAATCGCAGCTGAAAGGACAAACAGCGGGTTTGACCTTTGAAGTGGTCCCAGGACTGGAGGCTCCGGGCGGAATGGACACTCGCTGCTGCAGGAGATCCAGCCGCGGCGGCACAGGAGGAAGGGTGGCCTGTGGAGCCACTGAGAACGGAGAAGGCGGACGCTCGACCTGGGAAAGAAAAGAATGGTAAAATAAACAGATGACAAAACCCTGCAAAACCCATTTTGTCTAGAGAGGTTTTTGAACTCTGTGACCTGCGTGGGTTTAATGTCACTACTGGTAATAAATCACTGTATTGGTAAGGATCACAGACCAGTAAGTGAAGGCAACGTGACAGCGAAACAGCATTGGAATTGCAGCAAACCTTGAAGATCACCCGCGGATCTGCTGTACACACGACTCAAGAGCACAATAAACGCAAGCTGGGAGGCTGCAGTATCAACCTGCCTCGCCCAGCTCTGCGCAGAAGCAAGTTTCGTTCTGACAACACCAGAGGGCACGATCTGCTGCAAATCCACCTCTGCAGGCACCGCTGCGCAAATCACCGCGCGGCAGCAGCAATCACCGCTGTGCACCAAACCCGTCACTTTCCCTGGAAAGCTGGTTTTCCCACAACAGCTCCTGTTCTTCTCTTTTCCATAAATGTTTTTCTACTAGTAAGGCTGCTGCTTTCTAATGCTGAAAAGCTCTGCACAGGTCGGAACTCACAAATCTCCTGGTACTGCAAACCGGGACAGGGTGTCACACTGAGGAAACAGCTTTGCTTCCCCTAGAAATGGAAATGGTTTTGCTATGTATACAGAAAACACCTCCAGGAATGGAGTTTACTGTTCAGGATTTCTCAAGGTGGAAGGTAAAGAGAAAGTTGACTGTTGGTAAAACCAGTCCAGAGGATTCTTTCTATCCAGGAAAGTCACTTATTTTAGTGAGTTCAAACATTAAAAATTAGCCAAATTGATGGAATCATAGAATGGTGTTGGAAGGGAACCTAATGATCATCCAGTTCCAACCGCCCTGCCATGGGGAGAAATACCTTCCACTGCATCAGGGTGTTCAAAGCTTCGTCCAGTGGGTTCAGACTCACTTCCCTGAGCAGTAAAACCCTGCTGGCTGCAGATGTGCAAGAGCAGCAACACGCTTGTAGGAGAAAACACGCAGGGGAATGTAAAGAACAACTGTCTTGTACCCGTTTCCCGTAAGGAAGCAGCACTGGCAGAGTTATCACACCTTTATCATAAAAATTTATCAGACACCCCATAAAAAGATGACAGTCAAACCGAGTTCCTCAGCAGAACAGGCTGCCCTCCACCCCATTAGTCATCGGGACCTTGGGAAGGCTGTTATCCGTACCCATCACTGGGGAGAACGGATCAATTTTTGCTGATATGAGTGAACTAGGGGTAATAGATCGAAAGCAGCAGAGCTAAGCACCCAGATAAGTCTTATACACACAGATCTTGTGTTCCAGTAGGTCACTGTTCTCAGAACTCTTTCAAGACAAGACACAAAAGACCAAAGACTCTAACCAACTGTGGTCACCACTGCTTAACAGAACTGACAGCATGAGCAGAACTGATAAAACTGAATCTCAATCTTCATTTTCCAGGGAGTCAAATCTCTCCTGTTCTAAGATCTGACAACCCTCACAAGCACGAATCACTAACACCACAGAAAACAGATGGAGAACATGTGGGCTTCGTACAAACTGCCACATCTCCTCGCAGCGTCTCCTCACCTTGCTGCCAGCGAGTTCCTTCATCATGAAGAGGGAATCATCAGCTCTGTCGTCATCGTCATCATCATAATTGGGTGAGGGAGTCCCTTCTGCCCCTTGCCGGGATAATCCTCCTCCTCCTCTGGGGTCGAACGGGTCTACGACAATCGGCTCCGTGCCTTTAATTTCACAGCGGCAAAAAGGGCAACCCTGGCCTTCTGATTCCTTCAGGGAAGAGAAGAGAACTGCTAGGACTGTCGCTACGGTGCAGAAATTAAACACAGATAACACACAAAGCAGTTCAGACCTGCTTTTTTGGCAGGTACCTTTCAACTGAGAGGAAAAGAGAAAGGGAAACTGTGCTATAAATATGGAGTATTTTCTCTCTGAAGTAAAAAAGCAGTTTTTTAGTAAGTCACAGAATGGTTTCAGTTGGAAAAGACCTTAAAAATAGTCAAGTCTAACCATCGATCCAGCCCTGCTCAGCCCACCCCCAGCCCTGCTCAGTCCACCCCCAGACCACGTCCCCAGTACGACACCCACTTGTCCTTTAAACCCCTCCGGGGATGGTGACTCAACCACCTCCCTGGGCAGCCGGACAACACTTTCAGTAAAGAAATTCCTCCTAATATCCAACCTAAATCTCTCCTGGTGCATCTTGAGGCCTTTACACTTCTTGCCTTTCCCTAGATTAAGAAATCGGGCATCTCGGCTTCTCCCTGCACGCGTGAAGCTGGCACCGATGCAGATAGCAATGAACCATGAGCTTTCATCCTCAACTACATTGTTTTATCTCCCTCCCTGAAGGAGACNAGTCAAGTCTAACCATCGATCCAGCCCTGCTCAGCCCACCCCCAGCCCTGCTCAGTCCACCCCCAGACCACGTCCCCAGTACGACACCCACTTGTCCTTTAAACCCCTCCGGGGATGGTGACTCAACCACCTCCCTGGGCAGCCGGACAACACTTTCAGTAAAGAAATTCCTCCTAATATCCAACCTAAATCTCTCCTGGTGCATCTTGAGGCCTTTACACTTCTTGCCTTTCCCTAGATTAAGAAATCGGGCATCTCGGCTTCTCCCTGCACGCGTGAAGCTGGCACCGATGCAGATAGCAATGAACCATGAGCTTTCATCCTCAACTACATTGTTTTATCTCCCTCCCTGAAGGAGACTGGACAGTTTTGAGAAGAGGATAAATGTTTTCTGTAAAAGAGCAACCAGTTTGGCTTGGTGAGATGACCGAGAGGAGGTGCCTCACCTGCCACGCAGTGAGACAGGACGTGCACATCAGGTGGCCGCACGGTTCAATCTTCACATCCTTGTCGTTCTCAGCACAGATTTTACACAGCTGGAAGGTGGAGCCCATCTCACAATACAGTTCATATTGTTCCTTTGGGGACAGACAGACAGACGTGGTTCATAAACAACAAGCATGATGAGGCAGAGCTACAAGAAACCCTGTCCGAGATTTGCAGGAATAAATTAATTCCAAATATAGGAACACGGGGCAAAAGAGAGGAGAAGCCTGCAAAGATTTCACTATGGTTTTATGTATTCGATACATCTGCCAAGCTCTGAAAAATGCAGACTTCAATTATCTTAGACTTTCGTTTAGGTGTCCCAAGAACAGCTGAGGAAAGCAGGGCTCAAGACACGCTGGATGGCAAAAACTAATGAATATTTGGCAGAACACTCTGAAAAGTGATCTTAAATCTGTCAGCCCCACATGAAGCATCACCCAGCCTTCACGATCCCCTCTGCCCATTCCTACCACTTCCAGATTCCTGTGAAATTCAATACATCGGCCTTAAAAACAAGCCTTGGGGATTACAAGTGAGACTGTGTAACAGCTAAGGGGGTAGAAATCAGGAAGAAAGCAAGCGAGTCTGATGGGACAGAACACTTTGCTCACCTGCGTAACTTTAATGTGGTCCTGAGGCGTGGGCTCACACAAGCCAGTCAGGTCAGGATTCTGATTCCGGCCATCAGGAAATAAGTAACTGTAAGCAGTTGAGGGGAAAAAAGGTCTCAATATGTCAACACGTACATACACACACATAGAATCATGCAGTGGGCTGGGCTGGAAAGGACCTGAAAGCCGATCCAATTCCAACCATGGGCAGGGACTCCTCCCAGCCCCATCCAACCTGGCCTGGAGGATCCCCAGGGATGGGGCAGCTGCAACTTCCCTGGGCCACCTGGGCCAGGGCCTCCCCACCCTCATGGTGAAGAAACTCTTCCAAAGGTCTAATCTTCTCCCTTCCAATCTAAAGCCATTCCTCCTCATCCCATCACCCCATGCCCTCCGCAGCTTTCTCGGAGGCCCCTTTCAGGAACTGGAAGGCCACTCTGCAGTCTCCCTGGAGCCTTCTCTTCTCCAGGCTGAACAACCCCAACTCTCCCGGTGATGTCCACAGTGACTGTCCGACCCCTGCAACATCCCACCTCTCCTGTGAGACGGACAATGTGTGATGACCCTTTTTTTTGGTTTTACCTTCCGGCTGGCTTTAAGACCTCACCACAGGATGAAGATTTATAAAAAAATTCACACTGAAAAAGGGCAAAACGGCAAAAAATGTAATTGTGATGAAGTTACTTACAAGCCTTCCCTGAAGCCATCGATCAGTGCTTGGAAAAGAGGTTTGTTGTGGGGGATTGTCTGAAGGATGTTCCCATCTGCAGTGACGTAGCCGATGGCCCATTGCCCGAGGCGGGTGCAGCTCAGTCGGAAAATATAACTGAAAAATACAAAGGAAAAGAAGCTTCAGTTTGGGCCAGAACAGACAGGAAAGATTAAATGTCAAGTAGGCAGCCTTTGTCTGGCTATCTTAAGACAGAAAATAAAAAATAGTAAGAATAATTTAACAATTCATAACAGCTCTCCTCTATTTACCTCCAAGGAAATCAAAGGAGAACCTTGAATCTGATACACAGTGAGGAAAGCATCCAAGCACGGTGAAATTAAACCAGAATCCAGAGCAAGACAACTCAGAATCATTAAAAGAATTTGTTTCAAATTAACTTTACAAAATCCAACAAACAAAATCAATAAACAGACTCCACTTTTAAAACCAGCGCAGACTAACAGCATAACAACCTCCAGGAACAATCCGCTCCTCAATCTGGGGCTTATGCATACACAGCAGAAAGTGATGGGACCTATAGTCACGTTCCCTTCTTCGTGGTCTGACAGCGTCTCCCCCTGCATCCCACTCACGCCTGGGGAGGCTGTTGGCACAGCTGGGGGATGAGCAGGAGGGGTCTCACCCCACAAGGATAATCTCCAAATACAGAACAAACTAGGGTTCTTCACCCTTTAAATCTCTAAGGAGGGAGGACAAAGACAAAATAAACCCAATCTCCTCAGCCAGGGCAGAAATTAGCGACGTCAGCAAGAAGGATCAAACAGCCACGGCTGCCAAGCACCAACCTGCCAGGTTTGTGAATGAATTTCTGAAGCCGAGCTTTCACCTCGTCATACGTTAGGAATGCCATATAACCAGGATGAGTCACTGCTAGGCTATTCCAGTTCCTGAGCAGAGAGGACCACGGCTGTAGGAACAACAAAGAAATATATTAGCTGTGCGCCTCTAAAAGGGATCCACACATACCCCCATTCCCCAACCAGAGGCATCAGTTCCTCAGTCAAAAAAGCAGGTTTCTCATCCCACCATGAATCCAGTAGAGGAATTAAAACCTCCATCCTCATGCAGCAGCCTTCACGTTTGAGTTTCTGGTCAGTGATAAAATCACCACCTAAGATAGCCCTTAATCAAACCACCTTTAATGAACGTCAAGGGAGAAGTCAGTGAGGTCATCGAGAGGCAGCTCAAGAACAGCCACCGATCTGTGCTGCTCCTGCAGAGACAGTGACTCACTCCCAAGACAGGGATAAAGCCAGGAGTTTATAAGGATTATTCACAGGATCAGAAACCATGACGAGTCTGATCTCTAACACCGACTCCCTTCACGGCCTCAGGAAGGTGACCTCCCCGCTCTGTCTTGGTTTCACTGGGTGTAAGAGGCTTGTGACTAGCCCTAAACCACCAAACCGTGCTTGGGCGCGGCAGGGACAACAGGCTGGTCTGTGATTTGAGTGGATAAACAAGCACAAATGTGTTAAATATTCTTTAAAATGATGCACACAGAATCATGGAACGGTTTGAGTTGGAAGCAACCTTGAAGTCCATCCTCCTTTCAGCACTGGAAGCTGCTCTAAGGTCTCCTCAGAGCCTTCCCTGTCCAGGCTGAACAACCCCAACTCTCCCAGCGTGTCCTCATATGGGAGGTGCTCCAGCCTTCGTATCATCTCCGTGGCAACCATGTGAAAGCTCTCGATCCTGAGAAGCGCTTGTATCATCCAATTTCTCCAAATTTCTCAGCCTGTCTAGAAGATATTTACTTTCCCTAAGAAATGTGCGTCTCCTGAAACTGCAGTGGCTCTTGTCTCACTCTTTATACACGAGAGTTGGAAAAAGTACTGAATGAGATCAGCTGCATTGCAACATCGAACATGGGAATTTTTCATCTAGACAAATCTTAATTACAACCCACCCTATCGCATGGGAAAAGGCAAGTCAGAGCCAAAGAAGTAAGTGTTTGTTCTTGTAAGTTCCCAACTGCACCACGAGAAGCTGTGGGTTTGGGTTTAGCACTATTAAAGACTGTGGCTTAGAATTTTATCTGCTATCATTATCACTTCAGTCATATCAATATTCCTCGTGCACAGAGCACAGGTGTGTCCGCGACTTCCCGGCTGCATCAGATTGGCACCTCTCAATTCTTACCTGAAAGAGTCGTGTGAAGATATCGAATTCGAATACTGAAATGTAGTCATTGCACGTCAAGTCGATGGTTGACTTCAAGGCCATGGCTTCCAGCCCCGAACTGATGGGATGCACTTCATGCAAGGCCTGACGGAAGCTCTTCCAGGGAACGATCGTCCTGGGGAAAACCAAGGTAAATGCGACATGTTCAACGACCACCACGCACACACCTTGTTTTATTTATTCATGTCCTGCAAGCACAGGATTACTTGGTACTGCAAGAAATTAGCCGCGAAATGAACGTTGGACAATTTTCTCTGCAAAAAGTTTGGAATCTGAAGTCCAGCTCCATGTTCTCCGTTCCCTTCCTCTGCACTCCTACCACGACAATGTTCCTCTGTACCCTGGGCTGTATCATCACTGCTTGATAGGAATCTCTGCTGCTGGCAGAGGAGGAGTTAACTGCAGGGTTACAGCTCAGTGCAGGTCTAGACAGTTAATAAAAAATTAAAAGAGCTGCAAACAATTCTCTAAAGAGGGATTAACTGGAGGAGCCAGATAATCAGAAGCCAAAACAGAGGCTCCTGTTTAAAGGAATATTTTCCTTCTTTTAAAATATCAAATGGAACAGAAACCTTGAAAGAACTTCCCTAGCTTCAGATGACTGTGTTATTCACGAGTAAATAATTATTGCTTTTTGTTCTGACAGCTACTAATTAAACTCCTGATGTGCACCTTCATTAGCAAGCAGTAACCAACTCCATTTACTTTAATCCTCCTCTTTTAGCCAGTGTTTTATTAGATACAAAATCTAAACCTGACATTTCAGCACTCCGCATGCAAACATCGACGGCTCTTCACTTTCTCCTTCCTCCTATCTTAACGAAGCCATGAGGTAGATGACAAAGTTCAGAGCAGCCAGAAGAAAGGTGGTGAAGGGATTGGAAAGACAAATTGGAGGGAAGATTAAAAGAATTTAAAATAATGACTTAGCTAAAAGACAACTGAAATTGGGAGCAGGGTAACCTTTGAAAGAAGAAAGCAGATTATCTGGCATACTGAGTGGAGCTTGCTTGGAAGTTAAGGCATCAAATTAAGGAGAGGAAAATTCAAGCTGAATAATCGAGGGAAACTGTGACAATACAAGAGTCTCGTAGGGAAAGATTCATCACTTGGCACAATTAAAACAAGACGTGACAAAGAACTGGGGAATATAATGTAGGAACAATCCCATATCTCACCCAAATAACAAGCAGGTCTCGCTCATCACTCAGTATAACCTGACAAAGACCTTTCTGAGCAGCAAACCAGAGTTTATAAACACGCAGCGCTGCGTGCAGCCTGCTCCCAGGGCTTTATCTTTAAGCACCATTAGAAACCTACTTTTCACCAAATGCCTTTCTCCAAAACTCTGCAGCGTCCGCCTTGGTGATGCGGAAGGTGTCTCCTTGGAAGAGGCCACTCGGGAAAATGCCTTTGAGCTCTGCCAGCATGTGGCTGAATATCAGGGACAACTTGGTCAGGTTGCGCCTACAAGGGACAGAAAGGAACAGTTCTGTTAACAGAGAGAGATGCAGGTTTGCACGGAACAAAACAGAAATGGGACCTATTGCAATCCAAGGAGTCAAAATAATCATCAGTCTTTTGTTCTTGGGTCTGAAAATTCCTTATGAGAGCACGTAAAATTACTGCTGCCTCAGATCACAGAAGCTGAGAGTCTTTCCAAGTCTCCGGAGGGTCCCACCACGGTAGGTTTGCTCAGAGAACATCTAACCGATAACAACAGGCCCAGCTCCCAAAGGAAGGTCAAAACAATCTGAAGTACAAATTGGTACCCTCAGTCCTTCTCTGCCTGAGGACATTCCTAGATCAGAAGTGTTCTAGTCCTCTTATAAAGGAGAGGAAAAGTGAGAGAAGAGATGTTCTGTGCTTTGGATTTATTCAATGCCCAAGATCTCCATCAGGAGAGACAGAGCGAGCTCAGGTACCTCAAAGCATCAGTGCCCCTACAGAACACCCCAATAACAGCCTTCCAGCTCAGGAGCTGAACAACAGCACCACTAAACACCAGAGGTCATCTTCTGCTCAAAGATGGAAAACCAAACCTATTCACTAGTGGCACCTCTTTCTCTCATTCCTTTATCCAAATAAAGGGTGACTCTCTTCTCCTCCAATCCACTGCATTCTCCAGACCACAGGGAAATGAGTTCCTCAAAAGAGACGGGGGTATTTTCAGCCCACAGGCTTGTTTTCACCCCCACATCACATGCCTGAAGGTAAAAGAAGGAACCAGGACCATGTGGGAAAGGCCAACTTCCTAGTCACATCCAACAGACGGAGACGGTCAGAAGTCGGCGTCAACCACCAAGATGCTGCGCAGCCTCAGTAAAGGTGCTGAGCCACAAATTATTTTGCAGACAGCGAAATACTCAACCAGAGGCTAGAAGCGTCCCCAGCCCATGGTATTTCTTAATGCCGTATTTTCCAAGCTCTCTCACCAGGTACGTGGCTATTGCCATGAGCCATCTCCCTGCGGATGGCTCTGCTTGGCAGCAAACTTTGCCCCACCAGTTTCAGTCCTTCACCAGTTTCTAGAGTTCTGATTGGATTGGTCCCAATGGACTTAACCTCGGACATTTCTGAGAGAGCACCTGCTCCAGACATTCTATTCGTGGTTGAAGCACTTATCCTGTTATCTGCCTGACTGCAGAACTGACCCCCTCCTCAGCCCTTCTGCAAAAACTTCCCTGGACAGTTGGGTTGGGGTCTCTGAGCTTCATGTCACACTGAGACAGAGTGTGAACACTGGAGGGGACCCTCTTTGCCCGACATAAACACTACGATTTCCCCAGCTCCACCCGAGCCCTTTCTCCACACAGTTGGTATGCAGGACTACAGACTATAAATGCTCTTTGGCACTAGTTCTCCTCTCTTACCTTTATTTATTCAACTCCGTTTTAATAAAAAGCTGCTGAAAGCATCTCCATAAGGTGCCAGCCATACAGCAAGGGAGTCTGGGTTTTGATATTTCATACCTGTCCAATAACAACATGAGCTCAAGGCAAACCAAAACAAAACCCCCTGCACTCTTTGTCGGCTGCCCCAGGCTGCAGCTCTCTGCTGGATGGATCCAAGCTGTGTGTATAGAATCACAGAATCCCCAGCTTGGAAGAGACCCACGGGATCATTGAATCCAACCATTCCCATCAATCACTAACCCACGTCCCTCAGCACCTCGTCCACCTGCCCCTTAAACCCCTCCAGGGAAGGTGACTCAACCTAACAGCGACAAGGTTGGGTTGTTTGATCCTATAAAGCTTCGTGTCGACCCCTCTCTGGCCTCCACAGAGAGGGGCTGAAAAAGTCCCCTTGTCTTCCCCGTGGATCACCATTTCCAGCCTTTGTTAAACCTTGGGGGCGTTACTGCAATTCATCAACTTCTGCTTTTAGCAAGGTTTATTCAGCACCTCTTAAAATAAACCACACAGGATCCGGCGTGTAGGAAAAACTAAGCAGGATCAGAAGAGCAAAGTAATGGTTTCCTGTGCAATCCCCATCCCCGCAGCTCAGGGCCTGGATCTACGGATACACAAAGAGCGGCAGCAGCACAAACCCAGCCTGCGACCTTATCAGCACTATCTGTGCATCTCCCCACCCTGCTGTAATGCTAAGTAATTCAGAGCTGTCTGTTCCTCTTTCCAGGAGCAGATAAGGAACTTTGCATTCACCAGAGGAAGGCTCAGCCACTGCCCAATTCTAATCCTCCAGAGAAGATTTAAGTAAATTCACACCCACCTCCCTTCCTCCCTCCAGAGGAGGCTGCCACCTCGTCCCTGCAAGGCCTGGGGCTGAGAAACACTCCAAAAAGGGCAGATGAGAGGTTAGAGATTGGGAACAAGTTCCAAGCTGTCTTCTGAAATTCCTCACTTTCATAAAATAACACCAAACAGGAGCATTTACAGCAGCGCAAGGGGGGGAAAAAAGCAAGCACCACGCTAATAAAATTCATTTAATCCATCTACAACAAGAGGCAAAAAGAGATGGGATGGGTTTTTTACTAAGTTTGTAAAAACAGAAGCCTGAGCAAAACCCACTAGTCAGTTTGTCACACGAACAGGGAAGTAATTGGTAAAAATTCGATTCTGACTCATTTCCTGGAAGGCTCAGGGTGCGACATTTATGTGCAACCTCAGCAGGTGAAGCAGCATCTCACAGCACAGAGTTAACATTAGTGACCATAAAGCTGTTTGGGTTCACGGGCACAAGCCAGCAGGGACTTGCTCACACTCTTAACACTCGAAAAATCATGTTCTATTTGTGAAAACACTCTAAATATGCTTGAAACTGAAGTATGTGATACTGGGTAGATGGAAGGAAAGTCATTTTGAGTCTCTGATGTCCTGTTGCTCCTCGGCACAGTGAAGATTTGGGTGTCACCAGGCAAATGTTCTGACACTGCAACAAGAAGTGAAGTGAGTGAGTGTGTGGGTTCAACGAAGCAACAATTATCACTGCGAGGACGAGGTATTTTCCTGTGTCCTGCATCTTATCACGTCTGCCTGAGAGCTTCTCCCTTATCGGAGCTTCAGGAAGCGCTTACCCTCAGCTGAGCACATCGCTTGAGGGAGAGAAGAACTTCCGCAGGCTTAAAGAGCGATAAACAAATGATTTTACACACAAATATGTACTCAGGGACTTGGTTTCCAAAAATGTTTCTGATACCCTAATGTTTTCAAGCCTTTTTGATAATATTTGTTAAAAATGCTCAGCTGTATCTTAGGTAAATAACATAAAACCCACAGGAAGTGAAAATAACGAGCACTTTATGTTAGTAACCAGCCTTTATATATAGCAACCAGTTACGGATCCTCTGCCTCTTTCAAGAGCGCGCTCCTTTATTTAAGCAAGCCAAGTTACACACTGGTAAATTAATACAGGTCAATAAAAGCCTGTGGTTACAGCACAACATTTTTTATTGGCATATGGCCGCTCAAGGATGAAGACTGCATCTCCTTTTCAGCACCAGCAGCAGCTGTCCTCACTCCCACTGCTTCATCTAAACAGGAGCAAGAGATCTCCCAGGGAAATGGTAATATTTTCAAAGAAGACTTAAGTCACTTAGACTAGAGATTCCCAAACAGCTTTGACCGCAGACTTCCAGCAATCTTCCACATTTCTTCTACGCCAAGATGGCCTTTGTCCAGACCTTTGGCTAAGCACAGGAATGAACACAAGAGCTGCAGCAGAAGCACAGCAGCCACAGTGTGGGAATCGCTTACTTGGGCACCTTCATCCCACTGGCAGCAGCCGGTGGAATTTAAACACCCGTCACACGAGCACTTTTGGCAACGTTGGATGGGGCTCGGAGTCACTGGATCCAGTGGGAGGTGTCCCTGCCCATAGGAACTGGATGGGCTTTGAGGTCACTTCTTACCCAACCCATTCTAGGATTCTAGTCAGAGAGTGAATTAACCGTACACGTGCAAAGTGAAAGCTCAGAAAGCCAAATACTCTTCTACTCTACAGAGTCACCAAGTATTTCACTCAGAAACATTTCAGTCCTAGCACGGAGGTGTTAATCCTTCCACACAGCCAACATGCACAGAGAATGGCTTCTTTAACAGCCGAGAAACACCTACAGAGCCTGTTCAACTGCAATTACAGGTGCCTGTAGAGCTCCTTGACACTGGGAGGGTTCTAAAGATGCAGGTCTGGAGCAACCGTTTTGGGGAAGAAAAACTAGCATGAAGCAAGAGTGTTTCTTCACTCTCCCAGTGCTCCCCGAGGCTGGGCCGGCCGGCGCCTCTGTGGGCTGAACACGCATCTTCCCTCGTCCTCCCTGCGCTGTGGTCGTGCTTCTTCCTTCCTCTTCGTGACTGTTTGCTCCGTGCATCTTAGCAGAAGGCGAGAGGTCGCGCAGGCACTTCCCTGTGCGCCGCAGCCCCTCGGGTTTTCTGCTGCCGTTGCCTCCCCCAGACCCGGGGCAGATTTTTTTTCTTCTCCAGTTTCCTGTTTGCTGGACAAAAAGCGGTTTTTCCGTCGTGGAGGCTGAGCCTTGCAAAACCATTAATGACAAGGAGAGGTTTAATCACAGCATCGCATCTTCCTCTTATATTGACACAATTAGTTAAATTAATTCAAGTTGAAGTCTTACAGCACTTATTGCACTTCAAGTTTAAAATGCCCTCCGTACCTCAAGGCAATTTTAATACAGCACAAACCATTTCTGCCACTTCCAGCTGAAATATTCCCTTTTTCCCAGTATCTCTCCTAGCCCCGTGACACAGGATAATTGTGCTCCTCATACAGACCAAGGTGATGGCCTCACGGGATAATTTAGTTACAATATTGTGCTCACATGCCATAATTTGACACGCAGACAACTGCCACCCCCTGCACAGCTCATTCTGTTGTAACACTGCTACAAGCACTGCTCTGCGGGGAATTAAGGGCTGTAACACAAGACAATCAGCTACAAACCGTTCCCTTTTATGAAGTTATAGTGCGTGTTTCTTATATATGACTGAGTTTTCAGTGGGATTCTCGTATTTGCAACTCCAGTTACACTTGGGACACCTCCCACTGGATCGGGGCTCCAAGCCCCATCCAACCTGGCAATGAAGATTCAAGAGGGTGAAAAGAATCCAAGCCAGAGGAGCTACGTTACTGTAAACCCACCCTACCCGACACACTCTCTCTACGTGGCAACTTGGCTGTTTAAAGGGCACAGCTCAAACATGCAGCTCACACCGACAGTGCAATCTCAGTCCACTGCAGGAATGACCAGAGAGCATTTTTTAAACAGTCTCTCTGTTTATTCTACTGGAAAAAGCATTACAAAGGATGTGGGAGTGTCTGAGAGCCCTAAACTCATTGACTGGGAGTCAGCGGCTACCAGAGCAGCTGGCACGGTGTCTAACCAGCTTCTGCCCTTTCAGCTCTGCAGAACAAGCCCGGGACAAGGCAGAGCCGCCGCTTCCCTTCTGCGCAAAGTCTGTGCTTATTCGATGGAAGAGCTACAAATCGGTGGCTTGGAAGCGAGAGCATTGCTCAGTTAATGTGAGAGAAACCCCACTATCTGCTGCACCGTTATCCACTGCTGCTGCAGAAGGCTCGTATGAACCCACGGCCCCAGACGGCTTCTGGGGAATCGCAGCCTTGAGTCTCCAGTGGCTCCTCATGCAAGCTCACGACACACAGAGCTGCCAGCACACCCCAACTGTTCCATCGCTGAGCAATTAATGCTTGCTTCTCTGTCAATCACACCTCCACAGCCCTACTGATGCACAAAACTTCCTCCAGGACATGAGATCACATTAAATGGTCTGAGGTTAAAAAGTTTTAATCTAATTTTGCAGCTGAAGGATGGAAAGAGAACTTAGAATAACAGGTATGGAATTCCTAATTCCTCGTCTCTTTATTGCATAATACTACCCACTTACTAAGTACTACTGCAAGAAACAGTGACTAAGGACAAAAAAGCTTCCAACCTTCTTACTTGTGGGATCATTGTGGAATTACACCCCACTAGTTGGTGCCTGAGTGACGGGGTCAGCATCCACTGCAGGTAAGTGCAGGCTCCAGCACTTAAGGAAAGAAACCCCACAGTGTCTGGGTCCTGCAAACAGCTAAACATTATTTCTTCTCAGGAAGAAATATCTTAGAGTTTTCTACTTTGAACATTTAAGAGCTAGGAAAAAAATTATCAGCTTTTTTAATGAGTCTCCAACAAATAAACTGCACCTTTTTGAGACCACAAGGTGTGAGGTTATCGCATAACCCAGGCTGTTCAGAACCGCGCAGAAATGAGCAGCTTGACCCAGTTTCAGTAGAACTGCATCCTACCCCAGCAAAGGCCTCTGTGTGCTCAAATGAAACCCCAGACTGTGCATGAAAGCTCTACGTGAAAATGTTTGAGGTGATCCCAAGGCGTCTTTTACAACTCCAACAGCTTCATCATCCCCTACACAGCGACTGGGTTTAAAAATAGCAGCAGCGGAACCACTTTCAGCAAAACTCGCAACACAGGAAGCGAATGAAATTCCATTTAACTCCGAGTGGCGCAAGAGCAGCCACCCCAGAGCTACACTGAGCCCTGCTCAGCGCCTCCATGGGACAACCAGTACAGCAAAGCAGAGTTTAGAATCTACAAATTAATTGCACCGTCCAATTCTGCAGCTTCAGCTAATGTTACATTGATTTAGTAGACTCAGCTCAGCTCCCTTTGGGAAATGGGAAGCGCACACATAACGTGTTTATCACCTCTTGTTAACACCAGGTTCAGCTCCAAACATACTTTTCTATTTAAAGGACTACAGGCTTCGCTGTTTCATTCTTTGCAGACTGATAAAACCAGCTGGCTATTTCTGACACTGCAGGGCTGCTTTTCCCAACTTACCATGATCACCTTATCCTCCACGGTGATTTCAATTCCTTCCACAGTGACACCTCCTGAGGCGGCTGCGAGCCCCACACACCATCCATCCCCCTTCCTGAGACAGGGCAAAGCCCATTTCACAGACCGACACAACAGAAGGTTTTGTTTCAAACCGCTTGGAAGCAGCCGCCCTGATTTTATTCAGTGTCTTTATTAAGACGAGTTTTTTTCAACATTATCTTAAAGTTGAGAAAAGCTTTCATGCACCAAACCACAATCCATACTCTGGCTCAAAGGGCCACGACTGCAGAGTTCTTCAGCTCAACAGAACCCCAACCCATGGCCTGTTGGCCCTTAACACACAAACCCTTGAGAAACACATTACTGTTGCCAAGTAGCAGTGACATTTTTTGCCAGCACCACGAAATCCATCCGCATTTCAAATGAGAATCACTACAAACCAAATAACACGCTTGCACTTCCATCCACGATACTGCAGCCACCGTTAGTCGTCCATGACGTTCTATAACTTCATGGGCACTGAGTGCAAAGAATAATAAAAATCTCATTTCCTCATTACACGATAATCCAAAAGCTTACATTTACCCATAAAGGGATTTTCAAGACACTAATCCTATTTTTGATGGAAAGAAAGCTAAAATAACTGCAAGCTCACGCCAATTATGCTCAGCGCTACTTAAGTTCCACAGCTATCGCCTAAACTAGCAATTTAAAGCCAAATCAAATAGAAATAATTCACGTTCTTCTCTCCAACAACATTTAAATGATAATGACTTTCTTCTTGGGCAATAAGCAGCGAGTTAGTGCTCATATGCCGGAGCCTGGCAAGGAAAAACCTTTCTTGTGGGCAGCTTTGGAGCCTGTGCTTTTCTTTAAGATGTTCTAATTTAAATGCAGATGTAGACTTCACACTAGTGGGTTTTGTTAAACAAAACCCAACACCAAAAATAAAAAAAACCCCAACTCTAGCCTGTGTTAGAAGGAAGTGACAGAAGGAGAACTCGCACACTCCATGCACCATTTCAGTTCCAAATTCTACGCTCTCTTTCGCTGGCCAGGAGCGTGTGTGCACTCTGAAAGAGGAGAGCAGAGCGCCAACCTCCCTCTCCCCCCAGAAGGCTTTTCTCATTCATGGTTTAGCACAGTGTTTTTCAACGTTTTCCTCTTTAAAATCCCATTTGTGCTCCCCCCCGCCCCAAGTCATTCTTCATGCATTTCCTTTCCCTTTAGAGATCTGCAGGGTCATTTCCAGTAGACATTAAATATTGGTAGCTTTTTCCTGTCTAAATTAGTAATTCTTCATGTTGGAGCAGGAGAAGAATACAAAATCCTGCTGAGCCAGCACCCCATGAGGCTATTGTCCAAAAGACAACGGTTAAACGTGGACTCCCAAACCCTTTATCTAACTCTACATTGAATGGAGAAAGTTTACGATTCTCCCTGCCTAATCTGCTCTGCAGTTCTGTTCGCTTTGGTTACCAGCTCTGTTAACAGTTTACTTTCCAAATCACACTAACTAACTAGGAAAATAACTCGGGCTGTTTCCTAAACATCCAGTCCCCATCCTGAGAAATTCCTGCTCCTCAGCCTTTCACCTCACTCCCACTCTCCGGCTGACACAAAGACATTCTCACACAGAAGCATTTGCAGTGGTTTGAATTTCTTTAGAAACTAGTTTCTGAACTTTCACTCATCAGGGACTGTTTTACGGAAGCAGTGAATTTGATTCATGGGTGAAAAACAGTCTCTTCAGCCTAATCATCGAATCACTTGGCTGGAAAAGACCTTTGAGATCACTGAGCCCAACCGTACCCATCCACAACTAAACCAACTCCGAGCACTTTGTCTGTCCAGCTTTTCAATCCCTCAAGGGATGGGGGGGTTCCACCACCTCCCTGGGCGGCTATTCCAAAGCCTGAGAACCCTTTCAGTGAAGAAATTGTTCCTGATGTCCGAACTGAACCTGCCCTGGTGCAGCTTGAGGTCATTCCCTCTTGTCCTGTCACCTGCCGCTTGGGAGAAGAGATCTACACCCACCTGGATCCAACCTCCTATCAGGTTGTAGGGAGTGACAGGTCCTCCCTCAGCCTCCTTTTCTCCAGGCTGAATGACTCCAGGTCCCTCAGTGGCCTCTCATAAGGCTTGTTCTCCAGGTCACCCTTTCCCAACAACCCCTCTCCCTGCCTCCTGACCATCAATCTATTTTTCTGTCCTGCCACGTGAAGGAGAATCTACTTTCACCACTGCAACAAAGCTGCTGCAACAAGCAATTTATGTCGTGGGGACAGCTGATGAGCAGCAGCTCCTCTGTGCACTGGAGAGCTCTGCAGAGGTAAAAAAAACCCCATTCCAACAGAACCACTCAGCCTCTAAATTCCACTGTAATCAAGAGCATTGGGAAGCCCAGCACGTTCAGAGCAGCTGTGGCATTAATGGCACTATCAAGGGGACCATTACAGAAATAAACCAGGTATGTTTAACCAGGTTTTGTTACTGCTGGTTAAAAAGTAAACTCAAGACGCTCACAGTGTCTGCAGGGTCAGAGTATTTACTGCTGTGGGCAGCGCAGCAGCCTCTGGGGGCAAAGTGGAGGCACCTTCGTCCCGCTAAGCACCTTTTATTGTGCCGTTTCACTACACGGGCTACCAACTTCACCTCTGCGTGTTGCGTTCATAACGATTCAAGTGACAAGGCTTAAAATGCCTTTTGAATTAGAAAGCACCATGAACCAAAGCACCACGGACCTATAAAGAATAGGAGCCAACAGCTTTAGAAACATCCTCAGCCTCACAAATACCTGCAGCACAGCCCAGCAATTACTGACTGCCTCACCTCTAGCTTCCTGCAAGCATGTGGAAAAATACCCATCACAATTAAATCTTGAGATATTATTTGATTCCAATATCAAAGCCTGTACGTTACCCTTTTATTTTAATATAATTTCTATCAAGGGACCAACCTACCTGTTAACAAGGCCAACCCAGATAAACCTCTAAGCTGTCAAAACTCAGAGGAGCAGTATAGGATCTCCACTAAAAACCCCACACCTACTCAGGAGTCCCCATGTGAACCCAATCCACTTGCTAAAGCTCAGCCTTTAAACAGTAACCAGAAGTTATTCGGTACACTTATTAAGTCAAGAAGCATACTTGGCTTTCAAAGCACCCTCACCAGCATTAATTTTTAAACAGCCATGGAAATGAGCTAAAGCAGGATTTAAACAGCATCCTCAAAGCTCTCCTGAAAAAAAAAAGAAGTGAGTTTTCTTCACAAAAATCGCCATATGAGTTTATGCAAGAGGCAAACAAATCCATCTGAGTGACTGTACACGAAAACCACAATGCTGAGGAGACACACCAGCCGTTACAGTCCTACAGAAAAAAGGAAGCCATGGAGCTTTGACAGCATCGGACATCACAGTCGCTGCGGTGTTCTCCGCAGCAGGGGACGCTTTGAGTGCCATGACGGTTACGCTGTGACACAGGAGAGCTGCAGGCACTTCTAACAGCTCTACGGCTGCGATGGGTTTAAAGCTGAAGGAAGCTGAACTCACCCACATCCGTAAGCAAGAGGAGCGTTAACACCATCCTTCTCAAACCCTGTGCTCAGCACCCCTGCTCCTCTGCAGCAGTTTGAGAGGCAGAGAATCCACTAACTACAATCTTATTTTGTACTACTAGATGTTAAACTGGTGTCTCCCAGCATCCAGATCATAACTCTGGACTGCTCCATGCCAGCTGACACACATCTCCCAGCTATTACTCTCAAAGCAGCACAAGAAGCTACAAGAAACGATGCTCTGCGCAGCTCCAATCCTGCCTTGGAGGAACACAGCAGAGCAGCTCCACAAGGTTTGAGAGGAAATACACCAAGAGTAATTTAGAAATATCAAACCAGCAGGGCGATGCTCAAGCGATCAAGACAATTCTGATCCGACAAGCTGAGGGAGACTTCAGTAATTTCTAATTACTCGTCTCTGCTCACAAACACCTGCATAGCTCCCACACTGGCCATGCAAATGTGAGAACCGTGCATTGGTTCTACGTCAAGAGGCAGTTGGGGGAGGAAAAGAAAGGCACGCGCAACAGGAAACAGAACGAATGCTAAATCTGGAAGGCAGGAAGAAAGAAGCTTCAAGGACAACAGGGAAAAAAAGTCAGGAAAAAAAAAAGTCAAGATAGAACAACTATTCAGCACGCAGGATTGG